>JAQJVL010001164.1:0-92500 GCA_035578905.1 Stictocephala bisonia
CGTACTGTGGCTATAACCCCACTCACCGCTATACTTACAGTGGTTGTGACCTCCCAACCACCCGTATACGTACAGTGGTTGTGACTTCCAAACCACCCATATACGTACTGTAGCTGTGACCCTCACTCACCCATATACAGTATGTACAGTGATTGTGACTATCAAACCACTCACTCACGTACAGTGGTTGTAACCTCCACTCACATGAGTGAGTGTACGTATATGAATACTTACCGGGGCACTCACCCATATACGTACTGTGGTTGTGACCTCCACTACACCCAATGGTGGACATGACTCTCCCATTCTACGTCGTAACGTTTCCTTAAGTAGATTGAACTAGATTGCATTATAAAAACACAACTGATCTGTCAATATTACTTCTATCAGTTACTGAAATTGAATGTACATAGAAGTATTTCCCTCACTTAATGCCAATGCAACATGATAAGTTAAGCCGAGTATTAAAACGACAAAGAGAATGTCATCTCGTTAACCATTCAAGATCCCACAAAGGCAGCGAGAGAGATTTATTCACACACTGTTTTTATAAAATATCTTTGATATTTATTCACTTGAGACTGTGATTTAGATTTTAAATGGCAAATTGCTGTATTAAATAGTCAATAAGAAATAAAACCATTTTATAAGCTTCAATATTTCACCAGCATGTTTTATTTACAAAATTATACACACAATGAGAAAGTACGTAAGGTATTTAGCATCAAACACGTCTATTAAAAAATTATGAAAGTGGCTCAATCAAATTAAGTTTCATATTTAAGTTGTCATATTGAAGTTGTCATGCTATTCAAAATAAATTATTTTGTGGGCTATATAGAAAAGATTATTTAAGTAACACTTACAAATCGTATGGCTAAAAATTACTGAGTGTCACCGCTTTTTATCGTCCTGCATGACAAAGTCTGTGTAATATTCTTAGTTTAAATAAAGTTAATGTTAAAAGATTCTTTTGTATTGGAATGAAGGAATCAGTTTATCTATGTATGCATTGAGGTTAGTATAAATTATAGATGAAAGTTGTGCTTGCATAATTGTAGGAAAATACTAAGTTGAAAGTGGACCAGATGGATACAAACCCTTTCTTCCTCTTTACTTACGTTCCATGTTGTTATAAATAGTATCTTCATGTATGATTTGGGCAAATCACATAAAAAAGCTGTGAAAACTACGTGGGCCATACATCGATACTATTGCAATAACTAGCCAATTCATCGCAAGTTAGGACTGCGTCGCGTTTAAATTACATCATAGGACCTATCTGTTGTTATAAAGCTTTTTGGCCAAGACATCTTGACCAGAACTATTATTTCATTGGCTTATTGATAAAATTGATAAATACCCTACGCACTTCCCCAATAAACTCATATAAAAACAGAAATATTGGAGAACCAATAAAGTTCAAGGAATATTACTGAAAAAATAATGTATTCCAAGATGCAAACTTGCACGTCAATTTTGGACTTAAAGTCCTGACGCCTCACACCACGTGGGCTCTGCCTCGCTCATGTTTTGCTACGTAATCTCTTTAATATACAGGGTGTCCCGTAAGTGCTGACCGAAATTTCACGAGGTTATACTATAGGTCAAAACAAACAATTTTCATTATATAATGTATAGTCCCATCTTGCTTAGTTTTCTATCTATATGTCTATATATGTTTTTTAAAAAATAATTTATATCTTCAAAATGGTTTGAGATATCAAGTTGAAACTTTGTACATTTACTTACTTTATAAGTGTACATCTAAAATAAAAGTTTCAAAATTATATCATTTACATAAACAAAATGTGGCCATTTAAAACGTTCAAAGCCTAATAACTTTAAAATAAGTGATTTTATAGAAAAATAACAAGACACATAAAAAAATAGCTCCTTTTAATACAAGAATTTTGGTACCAGTTTTATTTTTCTACAGTAAGTTGTTACAGAAATAAGTAAGATTTCTAAAGTAAAGGTCTGTGTTTTATTCAAAATTCCAACAATTTGTTCAATTTTTGTTCTGAGGTGAACGGCTAACATTAGTTTTATGAGTTATGTGTAATCCGGCGTCTTCGGCTTGATTGCATTCTGTGTTGAGAAACTGGATTATTTCTGACACTTCTGGTAATGAGTGAGTTACAACATTTTCTTGAGAGGAGCGGAAACTTTCAAGTTTCTTGCGTAGGTTAGAATCCATTTTACGCAAAATTATAGCTGATAATAGAGGGTTACTTTGAGTTGAGACGTCACAGTTTAGTGCTTTTAGTGCTTCGCTGTGTTCATAAAATACATTTACAAAAGTGTGTAAGCCACGGATTGATGCTGAATTTATTTCCGGTAAATCAATTATTTGGTTAAGATGGAGAGTTGTAAGTCTTCTTGGGTTGTGATATCTATCTCTTAGGAGTTGATAAGCAGCTAGATAATTAGCAGTTGTGATACTCAAAGACTTAATTAGGCTCAAAGGTTCTCCGGACAATACAGACAACAAATACTGAAATTTGGCTACGTTTGTTACACTTGCATTTCTATGTACACTTGAGTCAAAAAGATTTATAAAACTGACCCATTGTAAAGAGTTGCCGTCAAAGTGTTTAAGTTCCAATTTTGGCAATCGAACGTGTGACACAATGGAAGAGGATGTAGACCCTGGTTCACTGTGAGCGGAAGGAGTTAAGGGAACTTCCGGTGGAGTAAGTGATTCAATTATGCTTTGAATTTTAATAAAAGTGTCATTAATTTCGTCTTGATCGTCGGATAGTTGAGTGACAGAAGCATCTTCAGGTGACAAGCTTTCCAGAACTCTATTTAAATTTCCTTCAAAATCAGACCGTTTTTTTCTTTATCTCATTAGCATAGCTAGCTAAAGATCGTGAATTAACTTGAGAGAGTGGAGGTGGAAGAGCTTCTATAGCCTCAACTGAGGAGAGAATTTTAGCATACCTTGCTTTAATCAATTGAGTTGATCTTTCATATGTGGCGAACTTAATTGTACCTGGAGCCATTATAATTTAAAATAGTACTTAATTAGCATATAAATAATCACTTAGATATTGAGATACTTGAACAAAAATTAAGTGAGGTGAGATTGTCAATTGACAGTTTGCTACTTTGAGAGACAATATTATAAAAAACAATGTTATGAGCTATTCAATAGAAGTATCAAAGAGACAATATAATTATTTAATTAAATGAGTTAATATCCTTGTTAGTAAAACATTCAACTATCTCGTTGAGCAAGTAAGTTAAGCAACAATATAGTTTAGAGACACCAAATGAATGTACAAACTTAAAGGTTACAAAATGAATTAATAATAATCAGTAAATTACAAGAAATATCAATCCAGTATTCAACAGTGATAAGTGTCAATGACACTATTGCAGCAATAACCTAATTCATAAAATCAAATGAGACCTCTAATTCAATAACATACAAATCAGTTAACTATCATTCAAAGAGATGTTAACAATTAATTAGTAACTATGAAATACAAATTATTAATTGAAAATTTGTTGTCAAATAGTTAATTGATTTTAATATGAATCAATAATCATAGTAAATGTTTCAGTTTTTTTCCATCTCGAATAGTTTTTTTTTAAACTGATCCACAGTTTGGAAAAACATAATTTTCGAGAATCACGATTTAAATCATGCCTTACTATTTTGTATATAAGAAAAACTGATTTCACTTAAAAGGTTATTTAAAACATGCCAGGCTCATAACTTGGATTATCTGGATCCTATTCCTGGTCCTACAACTTGCCTATTGGTATAAATATCACCTAATTTTATCTGTGAAGCGCTTTCTGTGGTTTTAGTCACAGAAATAGGGATATAATCAGGATACTAATCTAGGCTAGTACTACCATTGATTATATAAACCTACAATAGATAAACCATCTAATAGGAATATTTGTGGCAGTAATTTTGTTAGTTTATAAGGCCCGCAACCACATCTGGTTTAAACTGCATTACATTTACATGGAGCTACACTAGCGCTCCACAATGGACCACAAAAACAGCTGATATTTTGAGGCTCAAAATTTAACATTGGATGGGAAATCTATTTGTGTATAAAATCAATGGTACTATTGTGTTGTGTTCTGGACATAAGTGTTGAGTTGTCACAAAGTGGAACACTAATATACCCTTTAGGTTTCCAAACATTATTCCCACGTTTCTTGAACACAGTTCTAGGCAGTACTACTGTGTTGTGTGCTGGACATAAGTGTTGAGTAGTCACAAAGTGGAACAATAATGTTGCCTTTAGGTTTCCAAACATTATTTCCACGTTTCTTGAACACAGTTCTAGGCAGTACTACTGTGTTGTGTGCTAGACATAAGTGTTGAGTTGTACAAAGTGGAACACTAATATACCCTTTAGGTTTCCAAACATTATTTCCACGTTTCTTGAACACAGTTCTAGGCAGTACTACTGTGTTGTGTGCTAGACATAAGTGTTGAGTTGTTACAAAGTGTAACACTAATATACCCTTTAGGTTTCCAAACATTATTTCCACGTTTCTTGAACACAGTTCTAGGCAGTACTACTGTGTTGTGTGCTGGACATAAGTGTTGAGTAGTCACAAAGTGGAACACTAATGTTGCCTTTAGGTTTCCAAACATTATTTCCACGTTTCTTGAACACAGTTCTAGGCAGTACTACTGCGTTGTGTGCTAGACATAAGTGTTGAGTTGTCACAAAGTGGAACACTAATGTTGCCTTTAGGTTTCCAAACATTATTCCCACGTTTATTGAACACAGTTCTAGGCAGTACTACTGTGTTGTGTGCTGGACATAAGTGTTGAGTAGTCACAAAGTGGAACAATAATGTTGCCTTTAGGTTTCCAAACATTATTTCCACGTTTCTTGAACACAGTTCTAGGCTAGTACTACTGCGTTGTGGGCTAGACATAAGTGTTGAGTTGTCACAAAGTGGAACACTAATGGTCCCTTTAGATTTCCAAACATTATTTCCACGTTTCTTGAACACAGTTCTAGGCAGTACTACTGTGTTGTGTGCTGGACATAAGTGTTGATTTGTCACAAAGTGGAACACTAATGGTCCCTTTAGGTTTCCAAACATTATTTCCACGTTTCTTGAACACAGTTCTAGGCAGTACTACTGTGTTGTGTGCTGGACATAAGTGTTGAGTTGTCACAAAGTGGAACACTAATGGTCCCTTTAAGTTTCCAAACATTATTTCCACGTTTCTTGAACACAGTTCTAGGCTAGTACTACTGCGTTGTGGGCTAGACATAAGTGTTGAGTTGTCACAAAGTGGAACACGAATGTTGTCTTTAGGTTTCCAAACATTATTTCCACGTTTCTTGAACACAGTTCTAGGCTAGTACTACTGTGTTGTGTGCTGGACATAAGTGTTGAGTTGTCACAAAGTGGAACACGAATGTTGTCTTTAGGTTTCCAAACATTATTCCCACGTTTCTTGAACACAGTTCTGGGCTTGCTAGGTCTTCTTCCATCCATTTCACCAAGTTATAAACATTAATCAACAAAAGATAAGTTATATTGCATAAACCCACAAATTAGTTATGTTTACTGTTTATAAGCCATCAGACCATTAGATAAAAATGTACACAAATATAGCTTGTTCTATCCTTGTTCTGTAGACAAAATAACCAATCTTAACACATCAAATCAGCAAAATATTTTATTTTTTTAATTATTTTATTAATGCTCTTTCCACCATTGAAGTGGACTGCTTGATGACAAAGGATGCCACTGAATTTAATAATAATTTGACGATGTTATGCTATGGTGGATTTGATTGGAGGAATTATGAAGTGATGGACTGAGAATGATGATTATGAGAAATAAGTTGCCTTGTTCAGCTGCTAATTGTTGTTATTTCACCATGTAGTGACCAAAGCGTACTTTAGAATTTTGTTTACATTTTTGTGCAAATCCACTTAAAATTATTAAGTGTTATATAAAAATGTACGCGAGAAAATGGTCAGCAAAAATAGTAAAACATATAATATTTTCCATGTTTTGTTGTCCGGGTCCCCTTAAGTCTCCAATATACATTACACTTAAATATACAGTACACTACCCTTAAAAAGGTATTGTATTTTGTATATACAAACAAAACATAAAGAGTGATTCAAGTAAAACTTTGTGCATAAAATCCATGCCGAGATATTTTAATGGTGGAAACATCTTTATTTAAGAAAAGCTAATATTACTATAAGTACTATTTGTACTAGTATTAGGTTAATAAGTTATTTCACTATTCTAGGTTTAGTTTATTTATACATTTCATTTTTAATTTGATGTGGGAAAGTACATATTTTAAACTCACAAAATGTGTATTTGCAGTTACAAAAAACATAAAACTACGTAGAAAATAAAATTTTAATTATTAAAATAGGAATACAAAAATTACGTTACATAATCTTAAAATATCACATAGATTCACCATATCCACATGTAAAATACAAGTATATTTGCACAATTTCAAACCGTCTTAAATATTTGAAATAAATATGTAGCTTATTTTTGTAAGAAACTAAATACAGATATGATTAGATTTTGTATTTTATCTGTGTTGTTGTTGCTTTTAATAACTCCTCTTGATGGAGCCATTTCATACTTGTTATATTGTTATAAACTAAGTCGTTTAATTGTTACTCCCTAGCTATTATTATTTTATATTTATATAATTATTTTTAAGTGAAAAATAATTACAAACAGCTGTTTATAATGACTATGAAGTTATACATTTGGTTAATAAGCTTCACACAAGTGAAATCCTCTAAACAAGCATACATAAAAAATGCTTTACTCTTTTATTTTAAAACCGATTTTTAAAATTGAAGTATCTTTGAATTTGTTATTATTGCAAAATTAAAGTATTCCAACAAATTTTCAATACAAATCGTGGTTTTAAAGTTATTTAACTATTAATATTTCTTATGGTTGCCATTTTAAAACTGATAAAGATAATTTTGTTCCTTTTGTTTTACCAGGTTACCAAATATTTTACCTATCTAGATTAGTAAATATTCTAAGTTTCAAATTATTAGCTCAAAACACGTTTTAGGTATAACTTTTTTAATAAAAAACACAGACAGACAGACACTTAACAAGACGAGATAGGCTACATGTTTACAGGAAGTTTTTTGCTTATTTTTATATCTACTATCCTGAAGTTGTGCCAACCTCTCGCGAAACTCCCTGTATAAAACGATAACCGCACATACTTAGATTTGCATATCCTTTCTAAACTGTCCCTATTGTTGTATTATGGCATCATACAATTTGGCTAAATATACGATAGGGTTAGAGTCGTTTGAATATTATATCTTTTCTTTATATAAACTGATAAAAGTAAGACTAATATTCTTTAGTGTAAAAATAAGAAAAATCCATACAGAGTGTTTTAGAACAATACCCAAGGATGAAAATTAAATGGAAATATAAATTATTACAGATTATATTAGAAAAAAAAACCAATAACATACTTTGGACATATAATGAGAATTCCTGGCATTAGACCAACTAAAAGAGTCATAGAATGAATCAAAACTTAATACAAAATCAAATAAGCTAACAGAAATACAAGGAGACCTAACACAGCTTAATTTAAATAATGAAGACCGAATCAATAAAACAAACAAAAAATTAAGTTCTAAAAGACAACAAAATAAAGTTGTTTTTAGAAATAGAGGAACAATGGAGATGGAAGAGAATGAAGAAATACTAAGACGGGATAAAGTCAAAGGATAGCAATGAAGAATAAAGCAGTTATGTGCTGCTGGTCTTAACCTCACTTAACAGTTTTACGTAAATAATATAACGAGTAAGAAATGGCTCCATCAAGAGGACTTATTAACCTCACTTAACAGTTTTACGTAAATAATATAACGAGTATGAAATGGCTCCATGAAGAGGGCTTATTAACTTCACTTAACAGTTTTACGTAAATAATATAACGAATATGAAATAGCTCCATCAAGAGGGCTTATTAACCTCACTTAACAGTTTTACGTAAATAAGATAACGAATATGAAATGGCTCCATCAAGAGGGCTTATTAACCTCACTTAACAGTTTTACGTAAATAATATAACGAGTATGAAATGGCTCCATCAAGAGGACTTATTAACCTCATTTAACAGTTTTACGTAAATAATATAACGAGTATGAAATGGCTCCATCAAGAGGGCTTATTAACCTCACTTAACAGTTTTACGTAAATTTACTCACATGCATTGTACTCTGAGGTATTATGCTAGACAGCAGTAAACAGTAAACACGTGTGATATGTTTACACAATGCTGTACATTGCTGTACATAACACGTGGATATCGCTTACATTTTAACAAGGTACGGCTCTAAGGGTTCATATTTTATAGCATGTTACGCGTTTCAAAACAATCCTTGAAGATTGTTTCAGTGCATTCTAATAAGGATTTCCATTATTAAAGTTTTGATTTTGAATATTAAACATAAATAGCTTAAGTGTGATTTACTTTACTGATTTTTATGTTTTAGAATTTATTTTGGTATTATTTTATTGTATAATTACAATGCATGTATAATTACATTATTTTGCATATTTTATTCAAGATATATTTACAAACAATGTCTATAACAAAAACTTTAACCATGTTGATTAATAATTTATTTAAATCAAAGAGACTTAATTACTGGTTTCCTATTAACTAAGGAAAATTATTACCATATTCCCTGTCAAAAAATAATTACAGATACTTGCACACGTTGTGAATGATTTATCTTTAAACGTAACTTAGATAATTTAAAGTCGTGTTTAATTATGAGAGGCTTTTGGCCACAGTATTAGTTTATATTAAATTAATTGGAAAAATAAAACTCAACATTAAATTAAAACATTAAGACAAGGGAACATTTGTTGTACTCTCTAGTTTGTAAGTTTGAATAGTTAATATTTTAATACACAAACAAAAAGGTTTATGCTCTTATTTTTTTTGATACGAAAAAAAATACATTTAGTAAGAATTTGATTCATTTTTATGAAGCTTAAAATACATAACACAAATGGAAATTAACCTCCTTTTTTATATTTAAGTGAAAAATATATCTCTTAGATATAAGGCCGATATATTACTTTCATATGTGTAAGTAAACGCAGTGGTCTTAAATCGATTTACGTCAATTTAAAAGAACGTTAAATTGATTTAAATCAATATGAAATCACTGCATTTACTTACGCATATAATAATGATGTATCGTGACAATAAATGTCATAAGGTATAACAAGACTAAGTAATTAATTTTACGACCTCTAAAAGCCAAGACAACAATGTTTCAGGGAAATGTTAAAAACTTTTTTCTTGAAAAGTTAAAATTCTAATATTTATAAAAGTTATATAAAAAATTCCTATCAACCATGTATTAAAAAACAAATGCGGTACATTTACGGGTTTTTGAGTAGGTAATAACGTTGTAAATATCATGTACTGTGAAAACTAGTTAAAATTCCGGTACTTATTAAGTTCCAACTAGAATAAAACATAATAAAACTTTAATAAAATGTGGATGTGCATATTTTATAACGCTAAATTAAACGAGGATAATAATGGTATGATTAGAGTTTTCATAGGCCTCTTAGTTTCTTAGTAAACAATCTTCAAACTTGGGTTCACATAATTTATGCGCTGACAGTAGTTCCAAGTTTGATTTGTTACTGTTGATCAAACCAAAATGATCACTGCTGTTGACGATGTAATGAGCAGTGATTTCTACAGCACTGCTAGCAATCGGCCTAACGTTTACCTGGTTTCCATGAACATGTTGAGGAAGAGTAGTTAGTTCTCCCTCTTATTTCCACCACTCTGTGCATCTCTCTCACATCAGTGCTTTCAGAAGGTCATAATATAAGCAGCATATCTACAGTTATAATGTAATTAATTATGATAATAGTTAATTTTGCAATGAAAAATAAACGTCAGGTAGTTATCATCAGTTTTTAAATGTATTTGACTATGATTAGGACTGAACAAGGAGTTTTAGCCCATGAAGTGAGCTTCTACCAAATATACAACTGACCAACTGATAAGAGAAATTATAAGCAGCTGGTAGCTCGTAAGGTAAGCTAAGAAAAAACTTAAGGCCAATCAGCACCCTATTTGGCTAGGTGAAGACAATATGCGAAATAATTAACTGTAAATGAAACTTAGCTAAAAATAGCTGTACAAATGATTAATCAGACTGAAATACATTAAATTAGTCTCAAAAAAAAAAAAAAAAAAAAAAAAAAAAAAAAAAAAAAAGAGTTGTTTATGATGAAAATTAAAGATTATAAGTCCATTAAGTTATTGAATTACTATAAATATCAACAAATGTAAATTAATACAATGATAAATTACGAAGTTCTAGTGAAGTTATTTGTTTGACAACATAACGTACAAACGTACGTATTTTTCTAACTTTCTGTCGAGCTTAATACAATCCAATATTTCTGTGATAAAAAAAATAAATAAATAAATATGAAAAGTTCTATAAATGTACATACAGTAATAATAACAATTAGAAGGTCAGCATTTGGAAAACAATTACTAGATGAGATTCTTACATTTTGTTTGAACGTTTTTAAAGATTAACACTAAGCAAAACTGAAAATATAACACGTTCACGAAATGTTCAATTTAAGAAATATCCTTTCGGTATATTATATGGGCATTAACCTTAGTGTTTCAGTAGTTTTCATAAGGTACATACATTTTTAGCACAAAATTGTATCACATAAAAGTTAACTGAGATTTTAACTCTGAACGGGACTTTGAAAAACTAGGAATCTTTATGTTAAGTTAGTTTCTAGGTCTTGTAAAAAATAAAAATGAATAAAAAAATGCTATTTCATAGTTCAGTGAGCCTTCTCAAGAAATCTTCACACCTTCATAGAGAAGTAAAATAATGTTCCACCTCCAATACTGAGAATTTCAAAGTCAGTGAGACTTTACTGTTTACGGTCGATCTGTCTCAAACCTCTTTATTGGTTTTCTGACAAATCAAGTCATGATTGTAACTCTTTCAGAACTAAAATGAATGCTCTATAAAGCTATATTTTCAATAATTCTTCGAAATATTTATAAACTATTGTAATACGTTGTATGGTTCAATTTAAATATTCAGGACTTGACAAAAGTCCTCAAACTTAGTAATATCCATAAGAGGAATTTCCCACAACCTCTTTCTAAATTTTATTCTATTCAAGTAATCAAATGAATATGTATCAAATAGTTTGTTGTAATTGTACTTCATAAGACCTAATGTAAACCGTCCTTACATATAATACATGCAGCTGTGTTTTGTTACTGTAAATCCTCCCAAATTTGTGGATTAATTTAAAAGGTTTAGGTGTCAAAAATTCACTCCTATTCGTAGATGTGCAATAAGGTTTTCATTGTTTAACACTTTCACCCTGAAGGGCATGGGAAGCTCTCAAAGTAGGCAAAAAGAATAGGAGTTGTTCAATTACATAGAAAATCAACAGCTTTTCAAACCAAATGATCATTATAACATTTCAAAAGTTTAAATATGAATAACAAACAAAATTCTTATCCGTACTTTCATTCACGCTAAGGTGGAATCCGGCACGGCACGAAGACCAGCTGGCGGCTGGTAGCCCTGCACTCTACATTGCCAGGCCGTCAAAGCTCTGTCTCTGCCGGTCCAGAAGCGCCACCGAGCATTCCACCCAACATTAATTCTACTTTCACAACTACTGTACCAATTAATCTACTTTTTGAAGTAACTGGTATTTTTCTATCACATCACGGGGATGGCCCGCAAGGAGTCAGAAGAAGATCTTAAATGAGAGAATAGGTCGAGTAGCACACCAAATTAAAGGCCTTTAGTAGTAGAACATAAACCCACAAATCTGAACTCAAAATATTCACTCTTTGAAAATAAAAATGACGCTTGTTTAAAGCTTTAAAAGTTACAAAGAAGGTCCTCTTCTTGACGGTTTAATATTGTTTTCCTAGCTCAAATTACGGAAGTTTTTATTTTAGGTTAGTTGTTGACTCTTCACTTCCAATGAATGGATGGTCCACAAGACGTTCGATAGCAAAAATTTAAAATAGAATAGGTCAAGATGTACATCATTTGTCTAGGGATTGTCTAGCATTGTAGAATAGGGATTGTCTAGCACAAATGAATACCAAAAACAGCACATTTGCATTAGTAACCACAATTCAGGTGCACTAATAAATCAAAGATAAAATGCTACTGTATGCATTATACCAGTCGTACAAATATACATTATGAAGTTAGTCATGAAAAAGAGTTAGCAATTCCAACATATCTCTAATAATATTTCATAAGTAAGCATGACTTTTATATCCAGCGAAAATGTTTGCAATGGTTCAGTTTGTAAGGTACTAACGAACTGCATGACTCGCAAAGTTCTAACACTCGAGGAGCCGCAGTGCTGAGGTCTTGTCTCCTAGTGCAGCAACCCCATGACTCGCAAAGTTCTAACACTCGAGGAGCCGCAGTGCTGAGGTCTGGTCTCCCAGTGCAGCACCCCCATGACTCGCAAAGTTCTAACACTCGAGGAGCCGCAGTGCTGAGGTCTTGTCTCCTAGTGCAGCAACCCCATGACTCGCAAAGTTCTAACACTCGGGGAGCCGCAGTGCCGAGGTCTGGTCTCCCAGTGCAGCACCCCCATGACTCGCAAAGTTCTAACACTCGGGGAGCCGCAGTGCCGAGGTCTGGTCTCCCAGTTTAACACCCCAATGACTCGCAAAGTTCTAACACTCGAGGAGCTGCAGTTCCGAGGTCTGGTCTTCCAGTGCAGCACCCCCAGGACTCGCAAGGTTCTAACACTCGGGGAGCCACAGTGCCGAGGTCTGGTCTCCCAGTGCAGCACCCCCATGACTCGCAAAGTTCTAACACTCGGGGAGCTGCAGTGCCGAGGTCTGGTCTTCCAGTGCAGCACCCCCATGACTCGCAAAGTTCTAACACTCGGGGAGCCGCATTAATACATCATTATTTAAAATTTAAATAATGATGTGTATATTGTTCGGGAGGTTTCAGAACTATCGTTAAGCTAGAAAGGGTAAGGGGTAACTGCTGGTCATGGGGGTGCTGCACTGGGAGACCAGACCTCGGCACTGCAGCTCCCCGAGTGTTAGAACTTTGCGAGTCATTGGGGTGCTGCACTGGGAGACCAGACCTCGGCACTGCAGCTCCCCGAGTGTTAGAACTTTGCGAGTCATTGGGGTGCAGCACTGGGAGACCAGACCTCGGCACTGCAGCTCCCCGAGTGTTAGAACTTTGCGAGTAATTGGGGTGCTGCACTGGGAGACCAGACCTCGGCACTGCAGCTCCCCGAGTGTTAGAACTTTGCGAGTCATTGGGGTGCTGCACCGGGAGACCAGACCTCGGCACTGCAGCTCCCCGAGTGTTAGAACTTTGCGAGTCATTGGGGTGCTGCACTGGGAGACCAGACCTCGGCACTGCAGCTCCCCGAGTGTTAGAACTTTGCGAATCATTGGGGTGCTGCACTGGGAGACCAGACCTCGGCACTGCAGCTCCCCGAGTGTTAGAACTTTGCGAGTCATTGGGGTGCTGCACTGGGAGACCAGACCTCGGAACTGCAGCTCCTCGAGTGTTAGAACTTTGCGAGTCATTGGGGTGCTGCACTGGGAGACCAGACCTTGGCACTGCAGCTCCCCGAATGTTAGAAATTTGCGAGTCATGGGGTTGCTGCACTGGGAGACTAGACCTCGGCACTGTGGCTCCCCGAGTGTTAGAACTTTGCGAGTCATTGGGGTGCTGCACTGGGAGACCAGACCTCGGCACTGCGGCTCCCCGAGTGTTAGAACTTTGCGAGTCATGGGGGTGCTGCACTGGGAGACCAGACCTCGGCACTGCAGCTCCCCGAGTGTTAGAACTTTGCGAGTCATTGGGGTGCTGCACTGGGAGACCAGACCTCGGCACTGTGGCTCCCCGAGTGTTAGAACCTTGCGAGTCCTGGGGGTGCTGCACTGGAAGACCAGACCTCGGAACTGCAGCTCCTCGAGTGTTAGAACTTTGCGAGTCATTGGGGTGTTAAACTGGGAGACCAGACCTCGGCACTGCGGCTCCCCGAGTGTTAGAACTTTGCGAGTCATGGGGGTGCTGCACTGGGAGACCAGACCTCGGCACTGCGGCTCCCCGAGTGTTAGAACTTTGCGAGTCATGGGGTTGCTGCACTAGGAGACAAGACCTCAGCACTGCGGCTCCTCGAGTGTTAGAACTTTGCGAGTCATGGGGGTGCTGCACTGGGAGACCAGACCTCAGCACTGCGGCTCCTCGAGTGTTAGAACTTTGCGAGTCATGGGGTTGCTGCACTAGGAGACAAGACCTCAGCACTGCGGCTCCTCGAGTGTTAGAACTTTGCGAGTCATGCAGTTCGTTAGTACCTTACAAACTGAACCATTGCAAACATTTTCGCTGGATATAAAAGTCATGCTTACTTATGAAATATTATTAGAGATATGTTGGAATTGCTAACTCTTTTTCATGACTAACTTCATAATGTATATTTGTACGACTGGTATAATGCATACAGTAGCATTTTATCTTTGATTTATTAGTGCACCTGAATTGTGGTTACTAATGCAAATGTGCTGTTTTTGGTATTCATCTGTGCTAGACAATCCCTATTCTACAATGCTAGACAATCCCTAGACAAATGATGTACATCTTGACCTATTCTATTTTAAATTTTTGCTATCGAACGTCTTGTGGACCATCCATTCATTGGAAGTGAAGAGTCAACAACTAACCTAAAATAAAAACTTCCGTAATTTGAGCTAGGAAAACAATATTAAACTGTCTAGAAGAGGACCTTCTTTGTAACTTTTGAAGCTTTAAACAAGCGTCAGTTTTATTTTCAAAGAGTGAATATTTTGAGTTCAGATTTGTGGGCTTATGTTCTACTACTAAAGGCCTTTAATATTTGGTGTGCTACTCGACCTATTCTCTCATTTAAGATCTTCTTCTGACTCCTTGCGGGCCATCCCCGTGTTGTCATAGAAAAATACCAGTTACTTCAAAAAGTAGATTAATTGGTACAGTAGTTGTGAAAGTAGAATGAATGTTGGTTAGAATGCTCGGTGGCGCTTCTGGACCGGCAGAGACAGAGCTTTGACGGCCTGTGCGGTCTTCGTGCCATGCCGGGTTCCACCTTAGCGTGAATGAAAATACGGATGAGAATTTTGTTTGTTATTCATATTGACCTTTTTTTTTGAAATACAATTTTTTTATTTAAATTGTTTATATTATGCTTTTTATAAAACAAAATATACATATATGTATAATTCTGATGTTATTTGGAAAGTATAAGTTTTCTTAAATGTTGGTACTGTACTCATAAAAATATAAAATATGATGTATAAATATAAATTCAACTGTTTCTGAATTTCATTAAGAACATTGCACAGGCAATAAATAGCGAATTATATGTACCTCAATAATATGTAGAAGTATTTTTTGTATTTGCAATATTTTCTATTCAGACGCCACAGGAGTGTTTTTTTATGTGGAGCTAGACTGCATGTATTCATATATGTATTATTAATGGATTATTTTACCTGGCCACACAACTAGATTAAGTGGCCAGTATATTTCCAAACAATTTATTTGTTATATTTTTGTAACTTAATTGTGGAAATAAATAATTTATTTAATTTATTTCAGTTATGTACCGAGTTTTATTGCTTTATCTGTAATCGTTCAACAATTAGCCTACTAAGCTGTTCCGAGACTTTTCCTCCACTCTGCATAACGGGAGTTTTTTTTAGTCTGTACTGTACAACCTTAGAGTTGTAATGAGAACCCATGAATAAGTTTGTAAACCTCTGTATCAGTGTTTCACTGTAAAAATGCCTATTTAAATTACGTTTTATTTAAGTCCTTACATACAGTTAATAAGTTATTTTATTATATTGAGTCATATAACTAGTGAGGACATGCATGTGGACGCTAATTAACTTTTACATAATCTCACAATTATATTTAAGTTAATCGTGAGATTAGCCATTAAATATATTAATTAAATTCAGTAATTAGTAGTGGAAATACTTGCATACTTCACGCTAGAACCCCGTCAGTCTCTATGCTCGTGTCAATGTCAGTTGGTAGTAGGGCAGTTTATCCAACTGATATAAAGCAAATCAGCTAAAATATTTTTTTAAGAATATTTGCAATAGAATTTCTAAAAATGCACATATATGGTAAAATATCTTTATTTCTTTAAACTTTTAAGTAAATAAAAAGTCGGAATAGTTATTTAGTATTTTTTTAACGGTTATTTTTAAAATCCACTCTAAATTATAAGAAATGTCAACACTATCATAAACATTATACATATAAAGAGCTGTTTTGAAATCAGACAGGAAATGGGAATACCTTTGTCGATAGACGGAAACCAATCACAGCCTGTGTTTGCCACGCTGACTAGCCGTCTGGTAAATTGAGGCGTCTGAGGATTGCAGTTTTCAAAGTGGAAGCGCGTGTCTGATTATGTTGTTTGCTGTAACTCAATCAGTTTGATCATAAAAAGCCTTTGAAAGGGCTTTTTATGTTTTTAACTTCTAAAAGGCTCTTAAGTAATCCTTAATGGTTTTCTCATATACGTAATCCGATTGCCACTCTGAACTTAGTCTATATTAAATAGTTAAACGCATTAAAACCAACATTAAAATTATATGGAATACAGATTCATTCTTAATCTGTATGATAAAAGTCAATGCTTCGAAGATTCAAACTGTTATCCATAAAAAATACATATAATCTTAAAAATATTAAAATTGTTTTAATATTTCACTTTATCCTTAGTTGAATAGAGAAATATATAAATAGGAAACACTGCTGTTGCAAAATACACTTTTTATAACTGTTCGTTGAAGCTTCAAAATACCAATATGATTAAAAAGGAATAACTATGGGATACATGTTGCTGATTTATGTTTATGACTTAACTTCAAAAATAATATAAATATCAATTAATTATGTTATTGATGCATGATGTTGACAGGAGACCTTGGTCATCGAGGAGTACTTTTTTCTAAGGATTTTCCCAGCCTTACTCTGCCCATCCCTCAAATACTATTGATCTGTGTGGGGAACTTATTATGACAGAATAAGGGGTGAACATCACTGATATGCACCTCCAGCCAGAATACTAAAGCCTCAGACCAGCTCACCCAACTTCGGATCTGTAATCTACGTTCTTAAGTTAAGTTACTATCAGTACATATACCATTAGTATATGATTTCTATTACAGTTTTACATGCTTTAGATATAATATCAAATATAATTTTCGGACTTTTTCCGTTGATTTAATTGTCGCAATTACGGTCAGGTTAGGTGAGATGGATCCTAAAGTTAATTACAAAGTGGTAAATCCAATGATTGACTTAACGCCGAATGCACTCTCCGTGTATAAGTTCTTGGAAAGTGATAAGATAAGGCCAGCGGTATCGGATTCCTAGCGGATACGGAACAAGTTATAAGTTTTGGGGAAAAAATGGTTGGGGAATAGTTTTTAAAGCAATGAATATTTATCAAGTGGTCATGAATTAACGGAAACAAAAAAGTAGTGGTAGTTAATTAATGGAAAAGATTCTAATTTTCTAATCCAAATTGTTTAATAAGAACAAAAAACGAGATTCCTCTAAACACAATCTTGTCTAATAAGTTACAAGACATTAATTAAGAAATTTATGGACCTTGTAAAATGTTTTGGCTTAAATATAATATTGTCATAATACTAATACAGTTAATATAATCACATTTGAATTGTTAACTAACTCATTACGCAAACAAAACTCCAGGGAAGACTTATCGAAGTACATGTTCGGGAAGTCAGTTAGACGACAAGTTTAATTACTTAGGATGTAGTTTCCCTTCATACAACACTTGGCTGTTGACTGTTTCTCACAGATATGAGCTTAATATACACTCACTCAATTAATTCACATAAGTGCAAGAGAGTTATTATTTCATAGTTATCAAAGCAAACATTATTTAAGACTCTTAAAATAAGTAAAGACATTGTTTTGTTTGTAACCGTAAGAACAAACAATAAATTAAAATACTTGTTATTAATTTTGTGTCATTGTTTGTAATTTTAAATATTTATATAGAAGAACAATTTATATAAGTTATACAAGGTGTAGATTTACATTTACGCTAGGTGTAAATTTTTGGACACCTTTTTCAAAGTTTGCTCAAAACCATGTTTATAACCTCAACTTAATGACATTGCACGAAACCCAAATAAAAATAACAACACTCCCACAATGTAAATCAGCTGATATCCGAGGAAGAAGAAGAACCAAGGCTACCAACCTATGAACTTGTAAATAGGGTTGATTTTCAAAAGAAACACCCTGTATTTTAGAACAGCTTGGTTACAATTAATGAACATATTTAGTCTTATAAGCAATAATATCTAAAAAAAAGCTCAATTACATTTTAAGTTCAACGCGTACCATTCATAAAACTGTACTTGATATACTCATAAAAATATGTTTTTTATATGAAATGTAGTTTAGTTTTTCTGTGTTTAATAGATTAATTACAACTAAATAATCTAATAAAGTATATATATATATCTCTCGTATGGTTTTTTGTCAGCTACTATTATTATTATTTATTTGTTTAGTTTAAAATTATGTAAAAGCTGAATTTTATAGTTGGACAACATGTCCAAAAGCCAATACACTATAATACAAATTAAAATAAGTAAATAAATAACAAACGATATCCTGTCACAAAGCAAAATCCAGTCCATCAAGATCTGCCTCACCGATTCTATTTATGCTGGCTAATCCCTCCGTAAAGCAGCGCAAGGGGCACTCTGAAACTATGTGATCTATAGTTTGGATAGACTCCCCGCAATCACATGACTGATCTACTGTCAATCCCCATTTGTATTTCCAGTAGTTACATCTGTCCACTCCAGTTAGGAACCGATTCAACAGTGTCCACTCCCTACGAGGGAGGTTCATTCTACCTACAGGTAATGATGGATCGTTAATAAGGAACTTATTTGTTCCAAGCTATGGCCAAGCTAGTGTTGGGCGAGAAATTTGATCTGGTCAACTGGAAAGCAGTACGTAGAGGTGGGTTTCGAAGATTTGAGATCTTGAGTAATGGGGAGGTGCGGGGCATTCAAGATCTTATTGAATTCTTTCCGTAGTGCCTCCTGATTCTTATTTCTGAAGGAGCTATATTGCACAGCACCAGGAGCCAAGGTAGTGGAGTTGCCATGAGAGTATCACTAATAGCTCTCATGGCTCCGTTAAGTTGGACGACAACAATCGCTAATATAACTAATATATGACTTATATTAGGAAGAAGTCTTTCATTATTTGTTTTACCTTTAATAATGCTAATAATAAGCTTTCAATATTATAGAAACGCTTAATAATATTTTCAGAAAAGTTAAAAATATCTTTTTAGTATTTGTATGAATTAACTTCAGTGATTGCACTTGTACGAATTTATTTTTGTTATAAAGTTGAAATGTTAGTTTGTATAGTTTTTATTTAAGGTAGTATAGAGAAACAGCTGGTAAAAAATTGACACGTACGAGCTTGTAATTTCGTTTAGTGCTGAAACTTCAAATACTATCCTTTTATGAAACCTCAAAATTCTTTTTAATGTTTAAATGTGTAATTTATTTTTAATATGTAATAACTTATATCCCAAGGGACTACTTATGTTATTGTTAAATTTGATATATTATCTAGTGACACAAATAGAAAAGTCTGGGATGTCCACACATTGGGTGGTAGTCAAGGTTCAGATGCTGTGTAGGGAAGAGAACTGAGTGTCACGCTTGTCAGTTAGATGAAAATCAGAGCAATACTATGTGATTCGGATTCCACGTGAAGCTGTAGGTCCCTTAATTGCCCTGCCTGTTGGGCTAATTATAAATAGCTCTTTATCAGGATCAGTTGATCTTAGTAACAATGACTACACTCGTTCATCACCCTCATTCGCCCCTCATATTCACCCACATCCCTGCAATCGGCGTCTTACAATTGGATTTGATTTTAATATAATTAGACGTTTGCATACTAAAATATAAAACCTTAGTTATTTGTTTTGTTTAAGCCATTTTCATCTAGCTTTAATTAAAAGTGTCAAAAGGCCCACTAGCACACAACTCAAATTGTTATATTAGATACCATATATTATTTTTAGCCTAAGCGATTCATAAACAAAAATCTAATGGAATAATGGAGTCAAAATGTTGTACACGAATCAAAATACATTTTGGTGATATCTTTACGCAAAATTTTAATATAGTGATCCTAAAAATATTTATAACTAATTTAGTTTAATAAATACACTATTCGAACAGAAAACCCATACACGACATGCCAGGAACATTGTGACATGTCAAATATAATAACTTGTAACTCTCGCTTGTAATATTATAGATACCTTGCGCTGCTAAAAGTTTCGACAAACTTTTCTCATTATCTAGTCACCAGAAGGAAGTTTGGTAAAAGGATTCTCAGAAACACTCCAGTAATTTGCTTTAACATATTTTGTTTGATTAACTGCAGTTTCTATAGTTTAATTAACGTTATATTGTTATTTAAGTTTGTGTCATGATTATATAAAAGTACAGTTTCATTAATATGACTTATATTAAGCTATAATAAAGAATGGGTATTATAAAGTTTATGATTTAGTAGCGATTCGTCGGAAACTCGGATACATTGGAGATTTATTATGTAAGATAAAATTGTAAGAGTATGAAGCATACGGAGTTGATTTCATTTGATAAGAGGAAGTCTTTTCTAAAATGGAGTAAATATCGACGTTTAAGGTTGAAAATATAACGTTTACAATAGTTTTGTGCACACTGCAATCTGTCCGAAAGCTCAACCGTCATGTCATTGACAATAACGTCACGGTAGTTAAAATATAGAAAAATTAGCGTCTTTCAAGCATCACTTTCATATTCAATGGGAGAAAAAGAGCAAATCTTTCCAGACCATGAATGTCAGCAAAAACTTTGTTACAAGTTTAAGTAGTATATTCAGTTGTACTCTGAAGTTTTTTGTTGGAGCAAGTCCAAGGTTTTTGACTTTATCACTGTAAAGTAGTTCAGTATTGTTCAGTACAACTCTTGAGGAATTCACAAGGTTAAAACTGCTCAAAGTCTGTTGGTTCCAATCATAATGGTTTTAGTTTTGTTTTAATTAAGTTTTAGTCCGCGTTTGAAGGGCCAAGTAGCAATTTTCTTTTGAATTACATTAGTCACGTAGGACTTAGGTTACAAATATATTTTACACCTGGCAATAAAACTCGAATTTTTGAGTTTTAAGTCTATTCGGTAGTGGCAAAGGTAGAAAATTAGAGCATCCACGCAATATTTCACTTCTCGTTCCACTAAAACATCGTCTATTTGCTGAGATTCGTATCTCAACTTAATGACATTGCACGAATATTTCACTTGGAGTTATGGGAATGAAACTTCACGAAGCATAAATTGGAGGTCTTCGCTGACAATAAATATGACTTTATTTTACACTCAACGGGTGACGTCTTGAAAAGTTATAAACATCTGTTTATTCCTGTCACAGCTTACGGAATGATGCATGTGTTTACTATTTTTGTCATAACTTTATGTTGGTTTCATATATTTACAAAATATTTATATTTCATGAAACTAGATACAATTTGGCACAAGTGGCCATCTCATCTCAGAGTTTTATAGTTCACATTATTAAATTATTTTTAAATCATAGTTCCCCAATTTATAATTTGTAAAATTTATACTTACACGTCAATTTTATAAAATTACGTACATGAATCTATGTACTTGCCTATAAATATAAGTAAACACTAATCAATGAACATATATATTTATTTTAATGTCAACAAGAAAATATATAACATTACACATATTTGGATAGTTTTCATTTTTTTTAAATTAAAAAA
This sequence comes from Stictocephala bisonia, assembly GCA_035578905.1. Classification (NCBI taxonomy): domain Eukaryota; kingdom Metazoa; phylum Arthropoda; class Insecta; order Hemiptera; family Membracidae; genus Stictocephala; species Stictocephala bisonia. The sequence continues at coordinate 21,973 of JAQJVL010001164.1, forward strand.
AACCTTGCGTGTTGGCCAAAATGCCTGTCAATGAGGGGTGTTGACCTAGCAAGGAGTGTTAACAGTGTATATGGTAAACAGGTTAAACAGTGTTACAACTGGAACCAATGTATGCTACCTTCTTTTAACCTCCACCACATTAATGATAACTACATGGTGTATTACCCCTGGTATACGTACGATCTCTTTAGTCATTGTACGTTGTTGTTTTTGGAAATCTCAACGGTCCAGAGGTTCATACTACAATTGAGTTTGATTGTACTATTTTTCAAAGAATTTAAATCTATAAAGATCTTTAATAACTTAAATAATGTGCCGTACTTAAAAAAACTTGGAAAGTAGAAAACTGGACTTGGACGATATTTTAGCTTAAATAATTTACAATCTTTATATTAATATATTTATAAAAGAAGTTTATACAGGGTGATTGACACTTAATATTTATAATTTTACTGGGCTGTCGATTCCTTCCAATGTGGGTTCGGAGTCTATCGGTGAGGTGTTGCTTGGCGGTATCAGACTAAATGAGTGTGAATCCTCAAAGCTCTTGGGCCTCACATTCGATGGTGACCTCACTTTGTCTAGTCATGTAAGTGCTGTTTGTCGGCGGGCCCTTAGTCGACTAAGAATGTTATACAAACATAGGTACTTGCTTCCTAAAGAGACCAAGCTTCACCTTGTCCAGGCTCTTGTGATCTCTGTGATCGATTACTGCCTCCTTGTGTATGGCGACATTGTGTCTAAAGGAGATTTAGACAAATTACAGAGAGTGCAAAATATGTGTGGCAGGTATGTATGTGGACTAAGAAGGTTTGACCATGTTTCGGAGGCGCGACAATCACTGAGTTTGCTGACTGTGACTGATACCTGTAATATACGCTCCTTATGCCTAGTTTATAGAATTCTTACCACTGGCAGGCCGGGATATTTGAGGGAAAAACTAAAAAAAACGGGTCTCAGATCCGGTCTCGCAGCTTTAGACAGGATCAAGTTTTGTAGATGCCTCGTGTTCGCCATGAATTTGAAAGAAAAAGATTTGCGTACTTTGCTCCCAAATTATTTAAGGAATTGTCTTTTAGTTTAACAGGCCAGGGTGTTTCTGAAACTACATATAAAAACAATATATATAAATATTTAATGTAAAATACAAGCTGATATATCCATATATAACTGTACTGTATACATAAACTTATGTTTTAATTATGAATAATTAAAATTAGCTTTTAGTTTTTTAAATAATTGTAATATGACTTGAGTTGTTTTGTAAACCAGCATTGTTTGATGAAAACCACTCCAAAATAAAGACCTTATTTATTTATTTGTACATGGTATTTGGAGTAAAACCATGGTTTTAGACTTCTCTTTAAATTGTGATTTTTAAAGTTTTTTTAATGACATTATTATCTAGTAACTCACAAAGTCAGTTTTTCCTGTCGTAACCGAAATAAGATACTCAAAGGTATGGTATATTTTTAAGGGCATTACATTTCTATCAAAATAAACTGTTTTTATTTAAGATCGATTTCATTTTATTGTGGTTTAAGGTGTATGAAAGTGCAAAATTTGTAAATTTTACAAATTCACTGCTTAATTTAAGAGGACTTTTTGTTAACAAAAAGCGGATGTTAGGGATGTCAAACTATTTTAAAAACTTCCCTAATGAATCCTATTTTATTTGGTACATTGGACTTAAAGAACATCTTTCGTTTGCTGAAATAGCTCATTACGTTTTTATAACTTAAAGCAAGGCAAAATAATTTATTGATACCCGTGTTTTCAGTTACAAAAACGTAATGCTATGACAGCCAACGAAAGAAGTTCTTTAAGTACAATGTACACAATAAAAAAGAACTTATTAGGGAAGTTTTTAAGGTAATTTGACACCTTTAACATTAGATTTTTGTCAACGAAAAGACCTCTTAAAGTAAACAGAAAACAATGTGTAAAAATTCAAAATTCCCTTAGCAGAATGATGACTGTTCATTAAGGGGTCCCACAAGGATCAGTCTTAGGTGCAATTTTGTTTCTGGTCATCTTAGTCTAGTGCGTACAGTGGTTTTGACCCACCCGCCTACCCATACACGTACAGTGGTATTGACCCACCCACCCACCCATACACGTACAGTGGTATTGACTGTTGACTGTGGTACTGACTGTCAATATCACTGTACGTGTATGGGTGGGTGGGTAGGTCAATATCACTGAATGTGTATGGCTGAGCGGATGGGTCAATATCACTGTACGTGTATGGGTGGGTGGGTGGTTCAATATCACTGTACGTGTATGGGTGGGTCAATACCACTATACGTGAATGGTGGGCGGGTGGGTCAATACCACTGTACATGTATGGGTTCAATATCACTGTACGTGTATGGGCGGGCGGGTGGGTCAATACCACTATATGTATGGGTGGGCAGGGTGGGTTAATATCACTTTACGTATATAGGTGGGCGGGTGGGTCAATACCACTGTACTTGTATGGTGGGCGGGTGAGTCAATACCACTGTACGTATATGGGTGGGCGGGTTGGTCAATACCACTGTACCTGTATGGGTGGGCGGGTGGATCAGTACCGCTGTACGAATATGGGTGGGTCAATACCACTATACGTATATGGGTAGGCGGGTGAGTCAATACCACTATATGTATGGGTGGGCAGGTGGGTTAATATCACTTTACGTATATAGGTGGGCGGGTGGGTCAATACCACTGTACTTGTATGGTGGGCGGGTGAGTCAATACCACTGTACGTATATGGGTGGGCGGGTTGGTCAATACCACTGTACATGTATGGGTGGGCGGGTGGGTCAATACCGCTGTACGAATATGGGTGGGTCAATACCACTGTACGTAAATGGGTGGGTAGGTGAGTCAATACCACTGTACCATGTATGGGCGGGTGGGTGGGTCAATAGCACTGTAGGTGTATGGGTGGGCGGGTGGGAAAGTAAATTTGGAAATCTTACAAAGTTTGTACTTTCATGCACGTTAAACCACAATAAAAGGCAATCAATCTTAATGAAAAAAAAAACAAAAACAGTTTATTCTGATGAAAATTTAACTCCCTTTAAGAATATACCAAACTTTTACGTATTTTATTTAGATTATTATAGGGAAAACCATCTTTGTTTCGTCACAAGTCACTAATTTCGTAAAAAAAAAAAAAATAAATAATCGCTATTTAAAGAGGAATTTAAATAACACATTTCCAAAACCATAGTTTTACTCCAAATACTATGTACAACAACCCAGTAACATTTTAAACATAAAGTGCTGATTACTCTGTATATTATACATGACTAATTAATAGATTGCATTATTTTATTTGATTGTCATATATTATAAGTAAAGTATGCCTTATATTTATAAGTAATGTATTAAGAAAAAATCTTAATTAAATGTATAGATTTTGTAGAGTGTAATACTGTAGTTTATTAGCTTTGTGTATTTGATTATTAGCTTTGAGTAATTTATTGTTAGCTTTGTGTAATTGATTATTAGCTTTGTGTAATTGATTATTAGCACGAAATTAAATAATCAATTAAGGGTACTAAAATCAAAAGAGTATCTTCGGTCTTGCAAATTTTACAGGAGAGCCAAAAAACTGTAGCGCATATCCATAAGTGTTAGGAAGTTATACTTTTCTTCTAAATTAAGATAAAATATACATACACCATCATTGAAACAAAAATTATAAATTTTTAGGTTAGTTTTTGAGAAAAAATTTGTAAAAACTGGAGATACCATTTTTTGATTTAAAATGCTGGAGATACTTTCTTTTGTTTTTTAATGGGTGAAATACATTTTTTACTTATGAAACACAAGAACATTGAAACATTCGTCAGGTCATGCAAATAATAGTTTTACTCCATAATTTTGACTACAAAATAATAAAAAGCACTGCCTCATTTAGGTTATATTTTAATAAAGCCGGTATTTATTTTTAATGTTTTTATTGTTATTATTATATTGCACTTCACAGCAAATTAAAGTTAAATTAATCAATAACTGATGCCAGATAGCACTGCAAACCACGTGACGTAAGCAATGCTTGTGATTGGTTGAAATGGATATACTTTGTTTTGAATGTAACTGGTGATGGATATACCTTTCTTTAATACTAACAGTAAATTTCAACCTTTAAAATCTATGTGATTTATATTGTTTTGAATTTTTCTGGCGTTGTAGCCAAATTGAGCATAGTTCATTCAATCAGGAACAATAATAACCTGATATTTGAGCAAATGTGGAGATACCCTCTTTTGATTCTAGTACCCTCAATTAATAGTTTGAGTTAATTAACCCATTAGCAAACGAAACTCCAGATAAAACGTCTCAGTCTACTTGTTCTGTAAGTAGGTTAGATTACAAGTTTAATCAGAACTGATGTAGTTTCCCTGTGTATGTAAAGGATGACATATACATCCATTATTGAGCCACAGCGTGGTATTACCACTCCATTTATCTAAGACAGGGTTTCTCTATGTATGTATACTACAGAATTGATCATATTGGTTATATGTAAACAATCATATATCTCCTTAAAAAACTTAGGAGATACTTTTGAGGCAAATGGAGAGGAGACTCAGGTAGGCCATACAGAAGACTCGACTATAGAAAATGAAGAGATCATACCACAAGACACACAATATATATATATATATATGTACAGGATGTCCCGTAAGTAACCAGCCAAACTTCTGGAGGTCATTCCTTGGGTTAAAACAAACAAAAAATTTCATGTGTACAAATCGTCTATCTCACTCCATTATCCGGCTATCTGACTGTATGTGTTTTTTACTAAAAACTTAATATCTCAAAGGTTATTTAAGATAAAACCATGAAAATTGGTATGAATGTTGATCTTTACAGTATCCATGTACTATTTAAATTTCATTTTTTTACAACAATATTTTTCAAAATGGCGGCCATTTTAAATTTTTAAAGCCAAATATCTTAATAACCTTAAATTTTACAAAAAACTTGTAAGTTACAAAAAAGTTTAAGAATTTATTTCTATAAATAATTATAAAAGGTTTTAAGATTGAACAACTATTAACTGAGAAATTATAATTTTTATCAAATAAAACATGCTTGATATCAATAAAATTGAAAACTTTAGTTTACAATTTTGATAAAAATTGTAATTTCTCAGTTAATAGTTGTTAAATCTTAAAAATTTTTATATAATTATTTATAGAAATAAATTCTTAAACTTTTTTGTAAATTACAAGTTTTTTGTAAAATTTAAGGTTATTAAGATATTTGGCTTTAAAAATTTAAAATGGCCGCCATTTTGAAAAAGATTGTTGTAAAAAAATGAAATTTAAATAGTACATGGATACTGTAAAGATCAACATTCATACCAATGTTCATGGTTTTATCTTAAATAACCTTTGAGATATTAAGTTTTTAGTAAAAAACACATACAGACAGATAGCCGGATAATGGAGCGAGATAGACGATTTGTACACATGAAATTTTTTGTTTGTTTTAACCCAAGGAATGACCTCCAGAAGTTTGGCTGGTTACTTACGGGACACCCTGTATATATATATATATATATATATATATATATATATATATATATATATATATATATATATATATATGCCAACTTAAATTAATATTAGACATTACTAATTTGTAGTAAAAAGACTTAAATTGTGAGAACGATAAAGAGAAATACAATCAACTAACACTTATAATGAATTATACTTTCTTTGTTAACAAATGTGAACTAATGCCATATTTTATCAAATATTAAAAACAAATAACATATGTAAATATAGAGATTACATAAATATATTCCAACATAATTAAACAAATAAACCAGAACCTGTATATGCAAGTGGGATGGTTACACTCAATAAAAATGTAACATGAAACATATTGAGAAAAAAAATTAAAAATCTCAAGGACATTTCTAGGTTCAAATTGAAAGAGAATGGACATAGATGGCATTCCAATGAAATTAATTGAAAACATTTCAAATTATTTATTGGTTAAGAGGTTAAGATTTCTGGGTTAAGTAAGCAGACAACATCCCTCCCCCTGAAAAGTCTCAAATAAAAATCCTTAAATACATACAACATCTCAAATAAGAAACAGCATGGATCAGTCAAGTAAAGATGGGTTCAAGAAAGACAAATATACATAGCCTCCTTGAGAAACAAAATACAGAAGAAGAAATTTGAGTCAGAAATTGAGAGTTCAAAGAAAACAGGAACGAAGAGGAGGAAGTGAGAAAATGAAGGAAGTATGCAAGGTCAAAAAAATTCTCAAAATAAGTCAGAATGCTTTGCGTGACTAAACAGGATCCAGTCACAATAAATAATAATAGACTGTCAATATAAAAAAATCAATACAAAGATGTAATTACTCTTTAAATGCTTCAGGGAGCATTTCAAAGAACTCTCCTTCTTAGAGGCATAACTACGCTCTTTCACCTCCAATATTGGACATTTCAAAGTCAGCGAGACTTCACTATTTACGGTTAATTTGTCTCAAAGCTCTTTATTGGTTTACTGACAAATAAAGACACGATTGCAGTTAAGCTTTAAATTGGATAATTACATTATAACCCTTTTTAATGAAACATGTTCCTATTATTATTTTACTTAATATTACATTCTATTAGAAATTAATTATAACAAAACTAATTTAAATATTATCACCACTTATTAATTATATAATTATTATCAAGAATATATTCTGCATTTATCTAAAAATGATATTTATATAAATGATAAAATGTTAATCAGGCAAAAAATGAAATAGAGACATCGTTAACATAAGCATGTCAATACTATTATTTTATAAAAGTTATTTTTTGGTAATTCTAAACATTTAAATGGAATTGTGTGTTTAATTATCAAAAAAAAAAAAAATAGAAGAGATTCTTATTAAGTTTTTTGAACTAACGCAAAATGTCTTTCTAATAAAGTATACATTTTATAGACCTTCGATATTTCAACTTAAATAATCTATACAATTGATTCCAAATATATTTTCATGCTTTAATATTAACTTTAATTTATTAATTTTTGAAAACTTCTGATGATGACATAAATTGTGAAAAATGCTTATTTGAAATAAAATAATTATAGAACTATAACAAGAGTTCAATTATCAACTACTAATTATCTAATATTTTGTGCTCATGAGAACCATGTGCATCAGTTTTACACTATGTGCATGTCGAGGGAACTACTTACGAAGTAATTACACTTGTCGTCTAACTGACTTCCCTAACATGTAGCTGGTGGAGGCTTCTCTGGAATTTTGTTTCCCTAATTAAATAATTAATACAAAGTAAAATAATTATGTAATTAGATAAACAGTTTTTCACCTATTATTATGAAGAGAGTAAATTATTTAAGCTTCACAAATCTATAAAGTTTATCCAGTTTTATACGAAATATTCTGGATACTGAACATTTATTATTGAACAAAGTAATACATTTAATATGTAATAAATTCCAGATTATTCGTTTTACTTGAAAATTAGAATTTCATAATAATAGCTGAAATAATATATAGTTTATATAACAAAAACTACATTACTAATCTTTTTTTATAACTTTATCATAATAGTAACTCAAAATGTACCAAAATTAAAAAAAGGATATCCTTAAGTAATATTTCCTCTATTTTTATTTCGCTGTCTACAAATATATGAATAGGTTAAAACAAGTTGACAGTTTTGAAGGGGAATAGTTGTATAACTAAAAGTTGGAATATTTTTAGCATTTTGATTTTTTTCATTAAAAATAAAGAAACATCTTTTTTACTATGTACATACAATGTTGGCTGGATGCTCTTTTATCATTAAATATACATTTTATCATTATTTATTTATTAATTTGATGATGTTTATAGGAGTAAATATATTTTTAAAAAGGCCTTCCAACTAGTAATATTTGTGTGCTAAAATTATTTCATTCAGCAAACGCTGCAAGCAGACACCCACACTAATACTTTGAAAACTGCAATCCTCAGACGCCTCAATTTACCAGTCGGCTAGTCAGCACGGCAAACACAAGCTGTGATTGGTTTCCATCTATCGGCAAAGGTATTTTTGTATTCCTATTTCCTAATGCGAGTAAAACCAGCTAGTGTGCAATATGTTAAAAAATATGTTTATCAGAATAATGGACATGCTTGCGAGAGTGCGCGAATATGCAAGAACATAAGTAATTGGAATAAATATTTTATAATAATTTGGTAAAAACTAGTGCTGTAGCAGTCCATTATCGTAATTCTACGGAGATGAATCAAATATGATGTTTATGACGATCTCGGGTGTCCAATCCTTTGGGAGAACAGGTCCTTCATGACAGGTTCCAATTTCAAAAGATAATAAAACATATGAATTAATATTGCAAGTGCAACATCAATAGTTATAATTTAAATCTGTATCATAAGTCCGGCGGAGTGGCCGTACGTAAGGGGCTAAGGCGCTGGCTTGTCACGCAACCAGTTTGGGTTCGATGCCCGATGTGACCACGAACACCTTTCGCCTTGTGCTGCTCCCGTGGTTCGGACGTAAGGCATTTGGTCCTCAGGTAAATGTTAGAGCAAGCTACTAAATCATTACTTCACTTGGTAAAATAAGACAATCTTACCCTTTTTTATTGCTTGTTAAATTGAAACTGCTCTACAAAGCCTCCGTGAAACTAAAAATACAAATAATTTAACTATTTTGATGATATGTCATAAATAATATTGTGTTAAACATCTTAATTTTAATTTGATTATTGTAAAGTTAAATTTATTTTAAGGACAAACATAAAACGTACTGGGGTATTATCCATCTCATTGACCAATATACGTACAGTAGTTGTGACCTCCCAACCACCCAAATATGTACGGTGGTTGTGACCTCCCAACCACCCGTATACGTAGAGTAGATGTGACCTCCCGTATACGTGTGTTACCGTATAGATGTGGTTACCCGTATACGTATAGTAGTTGTGATCTCCCAACCACCCACACACTTACTGTGGCTGTGACCTCCCAATCACCCATATACGTACAGTAGTTGTGACCTCCAAACCACCCATAAATGTACAGTGCTTGTAACCTCTCAAACACCCATATACGTACAGTGGTTGTGACTTCCAAACCAACCACACACGTACTGTGGCTATGACCCCACTCACCGCTATACTTACAGTGGTTGTGACCTCCCAACCACCCGTATACGTATAGTAGTTTTGATCTCCCAACCACCCACAAACGTACTGTGGCTGTGACCTCCCAATCACCCATATACGTACAGTGGTAGTGACCTCCTAACCACCCGTATATGTACAGTGGTCGTGACATCCAAACCTGCCACACACGTACTGTGGCTATGACCCCACTCACAGCTATACGTACAGTGCTTGTGACCTCCCAACCACCCGTATACGTACAGTGGTTGTGACTTCCAAACCACCCAGACACGTACTGTGGCTGTGACCCCCAATCACCCATATACGTAAAGTGGCTGTGACCCCCAATCATCCATATACGTACAGTAGTTGTGACTATCAAACCACTCACTCACGTACAGTGGTTGTAACCTCCATTCAAATGAGTGAATGTACGTATATGAATACGTACCGGGGCACTCACCCATATACGTACTGTGGTTGTGACCTCCACTACACCCAATGGTGGATATGACTCTCCCATTCTACGTTTTAACGTTTCCTTAAGTAGATTGAACTAGATTGCATTATAAAAACACAACTGATCTGTCAATATTAATTCTATCAGTTACTGAAATTGAATGTACTTAGAAGTATTTCCCTCGCTTAATGCCAATGCAACATGATAAGTTAAGCCGAGTATTAAAACGACAAAGAGAATGTCATCTCGTTAACCATTCAAGATCCTACAAAGGCAGCGAGAGAGATTTATTCACACACTGCTTTTATAAAATATCTTTAATATTTATTCACTTGTGACTGTGATTTAGATTTTAAACGGCTAATTGCTGTATTAAATAGTCAATAAGAAATAAAACCATTTTATAAACTTTAATATTGCACCAGCATGTTTTATTTGCAAAATTATACACACAATGAGAAAGTACGTAAGGTCTACCAATCACGTCTATTAAGAAATTATGAAAGTGGCTCATTCAAATTAAGTTTCATATTAAAGTTGTCACGCTATTCAAAATAAATTATTTTGTGGCCTATATAAAAGAGATTATTTAAGTCAGACTTAAAAATTGTAAGGCTAAAAATTACTGAGTGTCACCGCTTTTTTATCGTCCTGCATGACAAAGTGTGTGTAATATTCTTAGTTTAAATAAAGTTAATCTTAAAAGATTGTTTTGTATTGGAAAGAAGGAATCAGTTTATCTATGTATGCATTGAGGTTAATATAAATTATAGATGAAAGTTGTGCTTCATAATTGTAGGAAAATACTAAGTTGAAAGTGGACCAGATGGATACAAACTCTTGCTTCCTCTTTACTTACGTTCCATGTTGTTATAAATAGTATCTTCATGTATGATTATGGCAAATTACATAAAATAGCTGTGAAAACTACGTGGGCCATACATCGATCTATTGAAATAACTAGCCAATTCATCGCAAGTTGGGACTGCGGCGCGTTTATAACAACAGATAGGTCCTATGATGTCATTTAACATCATAGGACCTATCTGTTGTTATAAAGCTTTTTGGCCAAGACATCTTGACCAGAACTATTATTTCATTGGCTTATTGATAAAATTGATAAATACGCTATGCACTTTCCCAATAAACTCATATAAAAACAGAAATATTGGAGAACCTATAAAGTTCAAAGTGAATATTACTGAAATAATTTATTCCAAGATACAAAACTACACGTCAATTTTGGACTTAAAGTCCTGACGCCTCACACCACGAGGGCTCTGGCTCACTCATGTTTTGCTACGTAATCTTTAATATACATTATAATATTTTGGACATTTTCCGTTGATCTACTACCACTACTTTGGTTAGGTTATGTTATGTTAGGTTAACCTAAGTTATGGTAGGGAATTAATGGAAAAGATCCAATACTTTTAACATACGTATCAGAAAGATTTGTATGCAAATTATTCAACATATACTTTAAAAAATCGGTTCTCGATTTTACACTTCTCCAGTCTCAAGTGTTGATAGTGTTCTACAGTATAGAATAGTTGTTGTTCATGCAAACTAAACACTGCCACTATTTCATAGTAATGACAAACTCAGTTATATTACACACATCTGTGGTTAATTGGAGTTAATGTCATGCTTTGTTTCTATCGGTTAATACCAAACTGTATTCAAAATGTCATAATTGATGATGAATTTTGTTATTCACATTATTTTGTTTTAATATATTAACGTATTTAAATGTTTTGAAAAATCAAACTATTAAAATATACTTATTTATAACTATTATGGATTTAAATATATATAAATAAATTTCACTATTATTTGACAACTGATAATTATATTTTAGTAGTCTAAAAAACGATGACAGTCGAAGCTTGAGTTTTTTATCACACTTCTAACGAAGCTGCAATGGTGTATTTTTTCCAAGGAAACCAATAAAGATGTTCGAGACAAATCGACTGTGAACACTGGGCTCTTATTGACTTTGAAATTCCCAATATTGGAGGTGGAACAGAATCGTTACGCATCTGTGAAGGAGACTTTTTAGAGATGCTCACTGATATTTTTAATGAGTAGTAATTAGTTTTAATTAGTAGTTTAGTAGTGTTCTAGCAGGATCTAGATACCAACTACATATAGACGATCACTTGTCCCCGTGCTTTAAGGTGCTATCAGTGGTGAGATATTTTGATAAATGCCTTTATATGATGGATTTTAGTCTAAAGACACAAAATTATTCCATAAAAAGTATAAGAACAATTCACTGTAATCATTTTTCAGTGTTTTATAAGGGTAATATTGATGACGTACGAATGTACTAAGTTGATCATTTTTCATTATACTCCATTTAATGAACATCCCAACTTGGACATGAGCAGACTTAATGGTGCTCGAGTGAAGCTCTGACACGCGATTTTGTCAAGACTACCTTGTTTATGGGAAACTATATGGATATTTAATTTTAATTAAAACATACATTTACAGGATAAAATAATTAGTATGAAAACCCATTGTAATAAAATATTTGCACGCATAAAATTTAACATATTCAAACAAGTAAGTTATCAGAAAGGTGCAAATAAAAAATGAAATATGACTGCAATACAAGGTGCTGGAATGGTTACAGCTGGCTAATATCGTCATGCCATTGGTCGTAGGATTTTGAACCATCTTGTAGTTCCAGCGCTTGCTGTAGGAGCGCTCTGAGGGTAAGTCTAGAGATTCAGTTGAGTGTCGTGGGTTAAGTCAGGGGTTAAAAATACGTAATTATAATATCACTAGACCGTTGCTTAAAGTGTATTACTAATATATTTTATAACCTGATTTATTTTTATAAAACTACATGTATAATATTTAATTCAAACATACTATAAAGCAAGTTATGTAATAAAGATTCCATTTTTAAGTAGATGAAAATATTTATAATGTGAATAACAGAATTGTAATAAAGTTGAATGTGAAGTATACAGTATCAATACTCCACGAATATTAATATAAAATATAATTAAATAGTGAATCAGGCCTTCTATAAATATGATATTTTGCAAATCACCGTTAGTGATCGAAATACTCGGCTCGTTAAAACAGTGTTTACGTAAGTTAATTGGCTCATAAACATGCATTGTCGTTGTAAAGAATCATAAATATGATGCTATAATCGTAATTTTGTAACATTATCCGTGATACATTGGAATTTATAGTTCTGTACGTATACGTTCTTATGTCACATATAACTGTTTATATTGTTTACCCCTTATGTTGATTTTTTAAATTAAATAATTGAACGATAAAAGTTCTTATGCCACGAAAGAAAAGGCATTTTAATGGTACATAATCCTATTTTTGTGTGAAATTAAACGGGTTAAAAATTTTAAAAAACGGGTCATACTTTAATTAAACGATTTCTGGCAAATAACTGAAAACAAATGTAACTAGCTGTGAGTGTATATATTTTATTGTTCTTCTTCTACATATTTTATTGATCCGGTTTTTATATATGAATGATCCTCACTATTATCACTATTATCGGGTATTGACATAGAGAAATCCTGATACAGCATAAAAGCTAGCCAATGTTATCTACCAGTCTTGTCTACTATTATTTGCTGCTGGGACCTTTACAAAGTAATTTTACCTCACTTACTTGTAATAACATACAGTGTTACTTTGTGTGTACTTCTTATACCAAATTTATTGATTATTTTATTTTCATATTTATTTATTACAAGTATATTTTCCAGATAGTCTAGTGAAATGAATTGCTGGATTGTTACTATACCACGTTTTTTTTAGTGATGATATATGTTAGCTACATTATCCATTTTTAATTTATAACGGAAAAGATGCAATAGTTCTACAAATATGTTTCAAATGGAGAAAAAATGAAGCAAGTACGTGGGCTGTTTGGTTAACCTCATTACCGACTGTGAACGTATTAACTGTTATCAGTCCATGAGTGTTCCACGGTCGATGTCAGTGTTTGTGTGTGAAAGAGATGAGGTTGATTACGTCCAGCCACCGTGAGGATTACAGGTTTACGAGCCATTAATCTCATTACCGACTATGAACGTATTAACTGTTATCAGTCCATGAGTGTTCCACGGTCGATGTCAGTGTTTATGTGTGAAAGAGATGAGGTAGATTACGTCCAGCCACCGTGAGGATTACAGGTTTACGAGCCATTAATCTCATTACCGACTATGAACGTATTAACTGTTATCAGTCCATGAGTGTTCCACGGTCGATGTCAGTGTTTATGTGTGAAAGAGATGAGGTTGATTACGTCCAGCCACCGTGAGGATTACAGGTTTACGAGCCATTAACCTCATTACCGACTATGAACGTATTAACTGTTATCAGTCCATGAGTGTTCCACGGTCGATGTCACTGTTTATGTGTGAAAGAGATGAGGTTGATTACGTCCAGCCACCGTGAGGATTACAGGTTTACAAGCCATTAATCTCATTACCGACTATGAACGTATTAACTGTTATCAGTCCATGAGTGTTCCACGGTCGATGTCACTGTTTGTGTGTGAAAGAGATGAGGTTGATTACGTCCAGCCACCGTGAGGATTACAGGTTTACGAGCCATTAATCTCATTACCGACTATGAACGTATTAACTGTTATCAGTCCATGAGTGTTCCACGGTCGATGTCACTGTTTATGTGTGAAAGAGATGAGGTTGATTACGTCCAGCCACCGTGAGGATTACAGGTTTACGAGCCATTAATCTCATTACCGACTATGAACGTATTAACTGTTATCAGTCCATGAGTGTTCCACGGTCGATGTCAGTGTTTATGTGTGAAAGAGATGAGGTTGATTACGTCCAGCCACCGTGAGGATTACAGGTTTACGAGCCATTAATCTCGGGGTAATGGCGGATGTGTGAACAACACAGCGGAAATGGCTACAGGCCCGGATAAACTGCGGAACTCGAGCTAATAAACATTGTAATTTGTTGGGTGTTTTTTATTAGCATATTATATTGGGTTTTTATGAAGGTACTACTAATTAAAGTATGTTTACTATGATTATAATTTCTAACTACAAATATTAAATCAATCTTTAAGGCTTTAAAATTTAACTTTAGTATTTGTTTTGATATTCAAAAATAAACTTTAATTAAAGTTATATTTCTAATAGACTGATTTATTATGTATGCATAGCGTAGGGTTTGTTGTCAACTAATATTTATTAATAAAAAAATAAATAAACAAAAATAGTAATCCCTATACTGTATAGTTGGAACAAGATAAATAACGAATGTTATTTTTAATATAAATAATAAAGTGACCTCCGGTCCTGTAACCACTAACATCCCAATAAAAAGGCTAGAAAATATATACATGGGAATTGTATTGCTTTAGCTTATCAACACAAAGCTAAGTGTTAGAGAGGACTGAGGACCTCTTAGCCCTAACTTCACCTGGTAAACAAAACATCCTTCAACCTTCTCTATATAGTAGTAATGATAATATATATTCTACTTTCAAAAACATTAGTGCATTTTAAAGTGATCTTAGATTAACAATTGCCTATATTTAGGAAAATGTATTAAAATGTTTAGCAAATTTACTTACAATTTATTTTGTGAAACGCTTTGAAAAAAAGTAAGAAGAGTAACCGTATTCAATAAATTATATTGAACATTATTATGCCATAAAAAGGTCCAATAAAAAGAACGATTTCCGTAATGCAATTTTTTATAATTTATACTTAAAAGTTTAGTTTTACGTGTATGCCTCTGACACCTCAATCACAAAATCTAAACGTTTACATATACCGATGATATTGCTTTATCTTCTACTGCTACATATAAACAATGACTGTAGAACTATATAAACACTTTGACTACTGAAGAAACACTTATATTAGACCTTGCAGCCATGGAAGAATATTTTTTATCCTGGAAGATAAATATTGCTGCTGAATACAGTGCTCTCGTATGGCTAAATAGCATACATACTAAAGCAATTGATGTTCAACTTAATAGGGTCATGAAAGCTATTACCGGCAACTCCACTTCCTCTGCTCCCAGTGCTGTGCAATATAGTTCATCCTGATACAAGACGTCAGGAGGCACTACTTAAAGAATTAATAAGATCTTGAATGCCCCTCACCTCCCCATTACACAGCACCTCCCACGTCAGGACGGTCGCTTAAAATCTGAAAACTATCCTCTTCGTACTGATTTCCTGTTGAGCAGAACAACATTCTCTTACCCATTAATAGCTGAGCCATATCGTAGAAAAGTTATGATGGACGAAATATGATCCAAATTATCGATCCGTCAATACCTGTAGGTGGGATGAAACTCGCTCGTAGGGAGTGGACACTATTATCAACTTAATTATTATCAACTTATTATCAACTATAACTTAACATATTATCAACTTTACCATTCTCCACTCATACACTCGTTCGACCCTAATCCCAGACCCCATCCCCAGCTACCATCACAGACTCAACCATTCAAAAAGAAAGGCTTTCAATGATGCTGTGAACCGAGCCCGACTGTCATATCTCTTTAAATATGGAGGAAGTTTATTCCATTCTCTGTAGGCAGTTACTAAAAATGAATTTGTGTAGAAAGATGTTCTATGAAGAGGAATACAAATTTACAACTCTGATAGTTAATAATAATTTTATATTTACTTAAAACACGTGCATAAGTTACCTTAAGTACTTAACTCAAGTTTCAACTTTTTAATTCTGATTTTCTAAACAGTTCATCTGAGGTGAAATCTCCTTATTCAATGCGGTCTGAAAGCGTTTGCCACACAATGTGTTGAAAGAGCCATTTCACAGCCAATCTCCTAAATCACAAAGT
This sequence comes from Stictocephala bisonia, assembly GCA_035578905.1. Lineage (NCBI taxonomy): Eukaryota > Metazoa > Arthropoda > Insecta > Hemiptera > Membracidae > Stictocephala > Stictocephala bisonia. Next base: position 38,442 of record JAQJVL010001164.1, read on the forward strand.
CTATGAGGCTCCTTGCTTTTATACGGTATTTACCTCGGCTTCCGGTAAATTGGCACTTACAGAGCTTTAACGTTATGAATTGGTAAACTGATTAAATATTTGATGTGCTGTAAATATTTACTAATCGTTAACTTAATACCTTGATGAAATAAATTATAAAAATATTTCTGTTTTATTTCGTGTTTCCAATTGACTAATTTAAGATATTGGTAACACAAAATGAGTGAAAAAGATAATTCATATCACCTAATTTACATCAAAATAAAAGTTTTTATAGGTAAAAAAAACATAAGTACACCATTATAGATTTATAAACAAAATATAAAAAGAAAAATACTTGGGCGAATATTGTAACAATACCTTTTTACTATCCTAAAAGAATAAAAAATAAATGATTATGGACAAGAGACTGAATAACAAGCTAATAATTATAGATTAGTGGATGTTTATAAAAATATTCAAAACGTTTTTATATATTATACAAAAATTTTATGTAGTTTAAATAAATGTCTTTCTACTCGTCATATATGATGTCTAGTGTTCGACTATTACATTTAGCAATTATATTTAACAGTATACAAGGCAATAGTTTTCGTAAAGTTTGTATTTTCGTGACGTTTAAAACCCGATAACATTAATTTCATGAAGAAATAAATACGTAAAACCTTTGGGATTAAAAATTTGAATAAGCGTATATTTACTTAAAGGTAATACAATGAATATACATATACATGATGTATATTCATATATATATATACATTAGCACCGATAAATTTATATGTTTGAAGACACTTAACTGTGTAATATTGTTTTGCATAGTAAATTGTTAGCGTGATTACTGTGATTATTACAACATTACAAGGTATATGTATATAACATCTATTCCAATGTATTACAGATAGATTACCATAATTGTATTAAGTTTATGAATTAATACATTATACATTATGAATATAATACATTGAGCGAAAGAAAAAAAGAATATTTTGACAATGAAATAAAAAATTCTGTTAACGTAATTAAAAGTACTTGGAACATCATCAACAAAGAAACAAAAAAGAACTCTAATTTGGACAGCAAAGAAAATATTGTCCTGAGAATCAATAATAAATCAATCTCCAATCCAGATACCATAGCCAGTATTTTTAATGAATATTTTATTAATATTACAGATGAAATGATAAAAGGGATGAATGGTCCGGATATTTTGGATTTGGCACCCAGCGGAACCAGTCAGTTCTCTTATAATCTTCTTACGCGATTCCATTGCAACCCGTTGATTGAAGAAAATGTCATAAATATAATTGACTCATTGCCAAACAAACGTTCGTCGGGTTATGATGAGGTGCACTGTCACTGATAAAAGCCGCAAAGAACCAGCTAAAAAAAACCATTACTCCACTTAATTATTCCTCATTTGTTTCTGGCATTTTTCCACACCAACTAAAAATATCCAAAATAATACCAATTCTCAAAAAAAGAGATTTAACAGACACAAAAAATTATCGCCCAATATCTCTCCTTCCTTCTATATCAAAGGTGTTTGAAAAAGCTATGTACTTACAATTAGTTGATTATTTGGAAAAAACCACTTATTTGATGATGAGCAACACGGTTTCCGTAAGGGCAGGTCCACGGTTACAGCACTAGTCAATTTCGTAGACATGATAATAGATTCAATTGATAACAAATATGTTGTAGCTGGATATTTCATGGACCTGTCTAGGGCTTTTGACAGTGTGTCACATTCACGTTTAATATCAAAACTAAGGTCACTTGGAATAAATGGAGTTGCTTTGGAATGGTTTAAATCTTACCTTGAAAATAGACAGCAATCAGTTGAGATTACTCATATAAAAGAAAACAAAATTATAAAAAAACTATCTACATTTCAGCAAATTAAACACGGAAAACCACAAGGGTCAATCCTAGGACCCCTTCTTTTTCTATGTTATCTAAAAGATATACCTTCATTGCTTACTAAAGTACAAAGTGTTCCAAAAGGCCTGTTCTTATATGCTGACGACTCAAACTTAATAGTGTCAGCTAAAACAGCCAGTGAGTTGGAGAGAGAAGCAAACTTAGAGTTGGCAAAATTTCAAAACTTTTTCTGCAATAACAATATGTTACTAAATCCTCGGAAAACTAAATATATTCACTTCTCTACAGTTCAAAATAAGAATCAGGTTAAACCAAATATCAATATCGCACGGAAAAAGTTGAAAACATTGATAAAACGAAATTTATAGGCTTGTTAATTGACAGTAGTCTCAGCTGGTGCAGTCATGTAGATCACATTATTTCAAAAATTAATTCAGGCTTGTTTGCATTGAGAAGAATGTCACTCCTATGCAGTGAACCAACATTAAAATTAATATTTCATGCTCACATACAGTCACATATAGCCTATGGCATACGTGTCGATGGTAGCACTTCTTTACAAAATTTGAACAGAATATTAATGCTGCAAAAAAAGGCAATCAAAATAATTTTAAAATTAAGAGCTACTGATTCTGTAAGGGGTCATTTCCAAAGTTTGCAAATATTAACGGTATTTGGCCTATATATTTTAAGTTGTATAATGTATGTTAGAGACCACTTCAGTGAAGTGGAAACTCACTCTGACATACACTTTTACAATACAAGGGGTAAAATGGCGATAGTTGTACCCAACCACAGGCTAGAGTTATTTAAATAGAAAACTTCAGTAATGGGTACGAAGTTTATAAATGCTCTACCTTATAGTATTAAAAATAAATTTGACTCTGTAAATTTTAAATCTCTGGTTAAATCATACCTTATTTCTAAATCTTTATATTCTTTGGACGAATATTTTAGTTCTTAGTAATAAGTTAATTTAGTTTATACAATAAATGTAGTGACGCTATTTAATGTACAACTCTGTACTGATACAAATAAAGATATTTTGATTTGATTTGATTTGACATAACAATGCATGTTTATGCCCCCGATAACGTTCATCAACATAGCTATAAGGAACAGGGTATTACTCTGTTCGTATTGTCGAATTGTGTTGTGCAAAAAGTCGTGTTAAACGTTAAGAGTATAACTATTATAAAGTTATTGTAAATGCATTTTGATCTAATAGTGATCGTGTATATTTAGCTATATAAAATTTAATTGATGTTTACGTCACAGTAATTCGGACCTCAAATATTTATTTCATCAACCTAAAATAAGGAATCTTCAATGTAACTTCAATTCATATATTTTTACATACGTATATATAGTTTTATTTATGTGAATAAAAATAAATAAAATACATCCGTAACGCACAGTTGGCAACTATCCAAACATATTATCGTATATTTTAACCTCAGTCTTAAAACAAGTAGGTTAACGAGTTAAAAATTCACATCACCAAAATTTTGAATTTGGTTAGTATATTCATTATAAGTTATTAACTTTCTTATCGAAGATATAGTTTAAAAGTGACAAAGTATATTTGTATTTTTGTTAATAGAAGGGTTTATGTAAAGATCATTGACCAAGCAGTTTGACACTGGATAAAACGCATAAACACAATCACAGCAATTATTCCTCTTTGCATGGTTAGCATCTAATTTAGATTATATGTAGATAGATTATAACTATAATATGAATTACTTGAGAAAGTTAAATTTTAGAAAATCGCCGTCCCAAGTGTGACAGAACTGTTTACCTCCAATATTGGGAATTTCAAAGTCAATGAGGCCTCGCTGTTTACAGTCGATTTGTCTCAATTTCTGAACCCTAGTAAAAAGAAGATAATGATATACCAAAATAGTACATTACTTTTCAATAGTGAGAAATACAATAGTTAAATATGTATATAAATAATAATAAACGATAGATTATTTATTAGTTTTTCTTAAAAGAATAAATAATTTTATTTAGTGAAATTATTTTACAATACAATGTGAAAACAACCAAAACACATTTTTATATAAAAATTTAACCATATGTAGCAACAAAACATTAACTTTTGTTAGTTTTACATCAAATTAAGTGTCTAGGATCTTGTATTATGAGACAGTGGAGACTATGCACTATTTTTAATTCACTTAATTAAAAACAGTAAATTGTTATTTATATAGCTGAGTTATATATTTACAAAACGGCCCTCTCTAACACTAAACCTGGGGACCAACCGCTTAAGGTGTCTTCATAAGGGACCGGGTGGGTGTGGGTTGCTTGACAATTTTGATTTGTTATGTTACAGGAATGCGTACTTTCCTCGCCCCTTCACGTACAGTGATATTGCCCCGACCACCCACCCGTACGCACACGTTGTATTGGCCCACCAACCCACCCACATAACTCATACAATTACGGTGTTATTGCTCCTGTTAAATATGTTGTTCGTGTTAGGGCAATATTTATTAGGCACGAATAAGAATAATGAAGTAATAGAGAAGCATTCGGAGGAGTTAACATTTTGATATAAATGTGTAAGCCATTAACATGATACAAATATTACCCAGTAAAATATTAAAATATTATGTAAAAAGTTATTTAACACAATAACTCATCCATGTTGAAAATAACATGGAGGAAATAACATGGAGGAAATGACACGGAGAAAATCAATCAAAAGTAGTTAATCACAACTTCCAACATTTTTTTTCATACATCGACCTATCAGAAAAGCACAATTGGAGTTTTAAGAAATTTCTTAATCAGACCATAGAAAAAACATTCTTCCTAAAGACTGTAGTAGAAGTAAATCTTTCTACGTATTTAAGGGACTTGTTACGTAACTCCATATGTGTCGTAGAACACGTAATGAACTAGGAAGTTAGTCCAATAGGGACGGTTACTAACGGACGTTATTCTGACAGCTTTTTTCCTTTGTTTGAATAAATTTTTTGAGTCTTTTCCGTTAATTCACTACCAGTTCATAAATATTCTATTGCTCTAATAACTGTTACCCAATAATTTTTACGTCCACTGTAGTATTCCTTTCGGCTAGGAATCTGATATTACTGGCCTTATCTTATCGCTTTCCAAGATATTACACACGGAGAGTGGTACATTTGGCGGTAAGTTAATAATTGGATGTACCAGTTTGTGATCAACTTTAAAAGCCACCTAAACTACTAAACTAACTTAACCTAACCTCGTAATTGCGATAAAAAGTAGTAGTAGTGAGTAACTGAAAAAGTAGTGGTAGTGAATTAAAGGAATAGGTCTCATTTTTTATACTCATAATTAAAGGATATTGTTTTGTCCATGATAGGAAACTATTAAAGAAAACACAACGGTTAGTAAGCATATCTAGATTACTAAGTGGAATTTCCTCTCCTAAATGTATTGAATTTTCAAATGAATAGTATATTTGGAGTACATTGATACTATTGTTGATACAAAACCAATGAAAAGCGTGAACATTTCTTTCAAACTAACAGTGCTGCACCCTTTGTAAATACTGCATGACTGTAGCTGTATAACACGCTCTAATGTGCTAACGTTAAAAATAGGACTAAACCACTCAAGAAGGAAACAGAGGATGTCTTAATAGTGCACTAAATGTGTGTTGAGTAGTTAGTTCTCCATTTCACTGGGCATAATAGAGAGGCCAGCAACTTTATTCCCTGCAAACCCTCTAGGACGTCATTTAGTATTTATTACTACACAGGTTTATACAGATCTGATGTATATAAATTGCAATATATACCCCCATTATTGCACCCGCCCACCCATACACGTACAGTGGTATTGACCCACCTGCCCACCCATACACGTACAGAGATATTAAAAAACAGTAATATCTGCTACTGAGGGGTTCACTGTGGCCATAAGAAAGCGACGTCTGTTTCTTTTTTCTCTGTGGTTAAACCTCATTAAGCTGCCAGAAAGACATTTTTAATGATACCATAAAATATATACTCATCCATATTATAAACGAGACAATATGTTTATAAAATGATACTTCATTTTGTCAAAACTAAAAAGCAATGATACACTTTTATACTCTTTAAAGACACTTTTATGGTGATAAAGATAGAAATATTTTAAGTTATATGCCAACTAACAAATGTGGCAATGATTTTAGTATTAATAGTTTCTGTAAGGAAAATACGAAAGTTTATATAGAGGATTATTTCTTATAGAATATTTAATGTAGCAAATCACCATATAAACCCTAAATCACAGTCTCAAAGTGAATAAATGCCAAAGAGTATTTGATAAAAGGAGTCTGAATAAATCTCTCTCCTTGCCTTTTGTAGGATCTTGAATTGTTAACCAGATGAGTTTTGCTTTATCAAGTTGGCTGACTTGACTTATCATGTTGCATTTGAAATTAGGCGAGGAAAATACTTTTAAGTACATAATTTTTGGTAGTTGATTTTAGTGTTATTTTCAGAAAGTTTTATTATTACATGCAATTTAGTGTGTTATAATTATTACTTAAAGAACCTATACTAAATGGTGATTATATAGGTTAAAAAGATACTAAAAAATAATAAAAGTATAATGAAATCAATAAATAGACAATAAATATATAATTTTAACTGCAAAAGTGTAATATTTATAAATATTAACCCCATATTTAAATTTATACACTGTATAAAAAAGCAGCTAAGACATAATAGCAATGCAAATTTAGTATACTAATACTATAGGGAGTCTATAATACTACTATAGTAATTACACCATTTATTTATGACAAAGGGAAACAATTAAAATGAAGATAAACATATAATTTAATTTGGTACCTTTTCCGTCAATTCATTAACACTACTTTTTCCGTTACTTAACTACCTCTAATTTTTATATCGCAATTATGTCAATTAGGTCAGGTTAGGTTAGTTTAGGTAGCCACTAAAGTTGATCACAAACTGGTAAAAACAGTGATTGACTTACCGTCGAATGCGCTTTCCGTGTGTAAGTTCTTCGAAAGCGATAAGATAAGGCCAGCGGTATCGAATTTCTAGAGCATAAGGAATACTATAGTGGACATAAAAATGATTGGGGGAACAGTTTTTAGAACAATAGAATATTTATCAAGTGGTAGTGAATTAACGGAAAAAAGTATCGGTAGTGAATAAACGGAAATGATTCTTAAGTTTTATTGAAATTATAACAACCGTAATTAATTACTATAAAATGTGAAATCTAGTTAGGTAATAATACGTAATGGTTCCTTTTTAGGGGGAGTGAGTGGTAATTTATGTTATAGTTAGATTGTAATTAAAAATAAATAGATTCATTCAAAACCTGAATATGTATTAACAATATGACAATTTATTTGAAAATTTAAATATATTCATATACTTTTATTAATGCAATTTGGAATAGTTTGTAACTGATTTACGTGTTCAAGAGGCTAAAGTGACCGAGATACCTCAAACAGAACTGTGGCTTGTGAAAGGAACCTCTTGCCGGAGTAATTAAACTTGTCGTCTAACTGACTTCCAGCACAAGTAACTGGAGAAGTCTGCCCTGTAGTTTTGTTTCCATAATGAGTTACTTCAAGATATAAAATGTATTTGAGTTACACTTAGTTAAATGTACATTTTTCGAGCAAACAGAAATAATTATATAACTCACCGTAATACTATGTAAAAATATTTCACATTTAATGTAAATAGTATAGATATATTTACTGTTTCAACATTCTAATACACTTACTAATATTAGTAAAAGTAAAACAATGAAATAAAACAATAGTAAATATTATGACTATGAAACTCATTTTATAAAATGTTATCTAAATGTGAATTAGTAGTAATACTAAGTAAGTAAATGAATGTTGGATATCATAATACGTAGGGTGAAATGTTTGAATAACTTTTAAAGGGGAAAGTGTAAAGATCTTTGAAAAGGTAACATTAAATTTGATGCTAACCAAATTGAATTTGGAGTCATTGGTGTGAATATTTTCCACGTTTGGGTCAACGTGTTTAATTGAACTGTAAGGATCCCCTAGGAGCTACACTTATACATTGTTGGTAAAACTAGAGTCAAGTTTGTTCGTTCTGTAGCCAATTTAAAAATGTGTTTTCATTGCAATTATATTTTAAGGTCTTAGTTCACATCAACCTTCTAACCCCGTGGCTGCCAGGTATCCTAAATTCTCATGGTCTGGGCAGTGAAATGTCTAACAAGGTTGACTGCAGTGTCAATTAAAACCACTAATAATGTAATCACGAACGTACAAACCAATATAATTACCAATATAGTTACTGACACGGGTATATTCGGTCATGTTGCACAGAAAGTGGTTGTCCCGGGGACCTCAGCCAGTAATGTGAACTAGTTACTTGGCCCTTCTTAATATAAGATTTTAATATGCACTCTGGTCTTTTTAAAACAACACAGAATACATGCATTGCAATATATCAGTGAATATAATTTTATTAGGGTGCCAACTGTAACTGAAAAGGATAAAAAGCAACATATAAATAAATTAAGAAATTTATAAAATGTTTGACAATTTCATGAACAGTTGAAATACTGTATGATGAACAAAGTGATAAAAATTCAATCAATATTATGTTCAAATCCATTAAAAAATGACTAAGGAATTAAAAAAATCATTTTTGTCACTACCTGTCCCAAATCCCCAAGTCAGAGACGCCAGCTCTCATACTAATTTAAAAATACAAAGCATGCATTGCCGTAAAATTGTAAATATAATTTTATAGGAAATACGTTTTATTGAGTAATTGTAATTGTCATGCTCCAATGAAGATATATTTTTGTAAGTTTGCTTTCAGTTACTCGGCTGATGCTGTAGTAGCATGGAATAACAGTAAGGAAAAAACATTGTTCACAGATTACAATTAGCTATATCGTGTTAAACTAGCCATTGTTAAAAAGGGTTTAATATATTAATTTAGGAAATGTATTAAGCGTGAAAATAATAACGAACAGAACGTTTCTACATGATATATTTGTATAACATTTCAAAACTATAATGGAATACAAATTTAATCAATTTTATAGTTTTATATTACTTTTATTTTGAGCTAGCGTTGATTAAATAATGATAAAGTGTTCACAAACCATTATATTTAAATAAAAGCATTTATCTATCACAATATAAATAGGATTACGAGCTGTAAGCTCTAAAGCCTACCACTCAACGTATTTAATTCAACCAACGGTTTGAGGGAACAGATTATTTGTCGATTAGTTTATTATAATGGAAAAAAGTTAAAATGAGAAAGCTTAGGTAACTCGTTTTAGTGATCCTTTTTTGACATTTATTGTTTCATTTTTCTGTCAAACAGTTTTATTACCAATATATAATGGGACGTACGGTGGTATTGTTTATATTTTTGACATAAATTTTTAATCTCACATATAAATCTTACTGTTTGTTGAATTACAGCAATTAAAGAAGTACATGACATAAAACGTTATATAAATAGTACTGAAACCGATTTTCATTTAAGTTTTAAAAGCATAATTTATTCCCTAATAAATAAGTAATATTAAGTCAATAGAAAAGAAACACCATCTATTCGTCTTACTGGAATACTGAAATACTTTGACTGGAAATGTTTTCCTTACCTAGCAAGAAACAGACGGCCATTTATCTGAGCCACTAACAAGCAGGGTTGTCTAAAAATAACATTACAACTGATGACGACACACTTATTTACTTTTTCCTTCTCGTGATTAATACACTAAAAATAACTATCATCTAAATCAATAGCATAATTAAGAAAATTTATATTTTATGAGTTATAATAGCTATTTAAAATAGTCATTTTATTGATCAAAATGAATATTTTCAATATTTTAAATCAACATGAAATGTCCCAAAACATTAAAAAAATGCAAGTCCATTGGCATATAATGTGTTAGGTAAAGTATTATACGTACCTCGTTCTTGTTTTCTGGCTCTAAAGATATTCTTTATTCTTTATTTTTGTTGTAGACGAATCGACTTAAGAAACTGTATTACTTATTAAAGCAACTAAGTTAGATACTTTCAGTTTATTTTTTTTTTTTTGGTAGATTATATACAATTAACTTAAATTTATCGATTTTCTTCTACTTGTATAAGAAATTGTTATTTCCTTGCCCTCTAAATATTTAGTAATTATATTGAACTTGGGCCTTGTAGAATTGTTGGCTAAATTACATTTTCATTGTAAATACATAACTAAGAAATAAGAATATGTTTTTTTAGCGGAATAGCAGAAAAATTATGAATGTGAGGAAAAAAGGCAACATATTTTTTCCGTTAATATAGCGCCAGAAATGTACCGATTACATTTTTGAGACTGAGTAGGTTACGATCTGTTAGGATAGGGCTAGGCTGGGTATTGATATGTTAGGTTTGGTTAAGCTACGTTAGGTTATGTCAGGTTTGTTTAGGTTGCTAGGTTTGTTTAGGTTATGTTAGATTTGGCTAGGTTATGTTAGATTTGGCTAGGTTATGTTTGGCTTGGTTAGGTTAAATTAGGTTTGGTTAGGTTAACCTACCTAACCTTACAAACTCAAACTTAACTTAATCAAACCAAACCTTACCTGTCAATATCAAACCTAGCCTCAGATCTCCTCCCTACACAATATCTGAACCCTGACCTCCACCCATACACATACAATGGTATTGACCCACCCGCCTACCCATACACGTACCCACACACCTACCCCACCCACCCACCAATACACGTACAGTGATATTGACCCACCCCTACACATACAATGGTATTGACCCACCCGACCACCCATACACATACCCACACACCTACCCACCCACACACGTACAGGTTATTGACCCACCCACCCATTCACGTACAGTGTTATTGACCCACACACCCACCCACCCATACACGTACAGTGGTATTGATCCACCCAATGACGTACAGTGGTATTGTACAGTATTATTATAAAAATGAAATTTTGTTAGCAAAATCTAACCTTACTGAAACCGGCTAAAGTGCTTAATAATAGTTCGGCGGCAAAGTAATTGTCATATGCGTAGTAAGGTCAAAGTTCCGTACAATGTGAGTACCTTCATGTTGTATTTATGGAACAAATATTTTTCCGTTTTCCTTATTTTTCGGGAATTTTTGCTGGAAAAAGATCATATTCTTTTTTCTTAGCTATGTATCTACTGTAGTATGAAAATGGCCCTTGTTATGTATAATTACTAAGTAATATACTACTAGACCTATATAATAATGGCACAGCTGTGTTGTAAGATAACACCAATATGATTATATTGTTTGAATGTACAAATAAAGTAATCGACTATAAACGAGTTCCCTTTACCTCATAATAGCGTTAATTTTTAAAAAATTACAAGAAAAATTATGGTAAAAATTGTTTTGTTTAAAATAAATATTCACCCCTTTCACTTGTCAAAACGTATGACAAACTATATATTTCGTATAGACAACGTTTTCAGAACATTTATAGGTAAGAAAACAGTCAAAGAATATGAGAGAAGTTTTACAATTGTTTTCTGCTGAATATTCTTGATGGAATTGGTTTGGTTGTAAAAAGGGAGTAATTTTTTAGTAAATTCCACAAATTTAATTTTCATCAAGAGCGCTTTCGCCGGTTAATGCAGCTTTCAGTTGTAAATTCAGTATAAACATAAAACATATGTGAATAAAAATAACAAATAATCACATGTAAGACATTAAATACTAGTTAAATTTAGGTGGCTAAGTTCTATAAAAATTATTATGAATTAAAATATGGTCTAGAGTTTTAAATTTCCGATGATATTTCATTTTTAATGAAAGGTAAACATATATTACTAAAATTATTACTAAAATTTAGAGACGGTTGGAAAATATATTCTTCTTTCAAAACTGCCATACATGCACTTTCAATTTGGTTTCTTTTGGTCCATAATGGTTCTTTTAAAATTACACTTGTAGAATTAAAATTTATATCACGTTTTTCATCAATAGCATGTTCAACTAATTTTGATTTTTCTATATTTTTTTATAATTGTAAATGTGTTCATTTATTCTCTGTGAAATTGGTATTGAAGTTTGATCTATATAACTTTTATTGTAATGACAATCAACTTCATATATACATTTTTTGTTTCTTGTTGTTTATTTTTCAGTTTTAATTTAGTTAAATGGCTTATTTTAATTCATAATTATTCTTATCAAATTTAGCCACTTAAATTTAATTTAACTAGTATTTAATGTTTTACATGTGATTTTTTTGTTATTTTTATTCACATATGTTTTCTGTTTATACTTAATTATTTGTTGAAAATATACAACTGAAAATGCCTTAACCGGTGAAAGCGCTCTTGATGAAAATAAAATTTGTAGAATATACTAAAAAATGACTTTTATTTTAAAATTGTTTCAAACATATACTTAAAAACTCGAAAAACACTCTGTAAGTAGCGCAAAAAATGATTAAAACTATACTATCATACTGGAGCCTAGACATTACTTTAGTGTAAGTAATTTGTTAATTAATCGTTTTATGTGATTATTGATTTCACTTGATATATTAAAATAAGATAAATAGTATGAGTTGATTATATTTGTATGTATATAATAGGTGTATTTTAGTGTACTTGCAGTGAAATAAATATAATTTTTAATTTAATTCTAACGTGATAATAAATTTAAGATGTATTAAAGACTATTTATCTACTACTATATTATCAATTTTTATATGTCAAATACTTATCTGATAGCATGAAGCGGATTAGTAAATATTTACAGCACATCAAATATTTAATCAGTTTACTAATTCATAGTGTTAAAGCTCTGCCAGTGCCAATTTACCGGAAGCCGAGGTAAATACCGTATAAAAGCAAGGGGCCTCATAGACTTTGTGATTTAGGAGATTGGTTGTGAAATGGCTCTTTCAACACATTGTGCGGAAAACGCTCTAGACCGCATTGAATAAGGAGATTTAACCTCAGATGAACTGTTAGATTGAGTTATGTAGATGAAGGCAACTTCTGTAGATTTTATCTGTAGGTATATGGATAAAACATTATCATTTTGGTACCTATTAGGCTAGTAAGTTGAGTTTAGGTAAATGCTCTTGATATCAGCAACATAATTAATCGAAAATATGTTTTGTACTAGGAGTATATTCTCATTTAATTTGATTGAAATATAATTTGGTATAGAATTTAATTGTGATTTACAAAAGTTTTACTCGTCTCATTAAATTGGCTAAAACTATTTATTGTAAGTATGATACTAGGATTCATAAAATATTGCTTTTTATTTTATTTCAAAACAGTACGTACCTAATGTTAAGTAATAAATCAAAAATGGGTTGGAAAAATATTTGTTCCCAATTAAATAACTGCTTCACTTTTATTTAGTAGGGGGAGGGGTTATTGATTATTATACTGGGGATGGGGAATACAGCCGAAATTTATCAGGAAAGCTTCATCTATGTTTTAAAATGTGGAACCAGTTATGTCAAAAACACAAATTATAAAGATTTACTATATTTAAAAAATACTCGGTAATTTAATTTATTTACACTTCATATAGTTTACCTAATACTTTTGGTTGCTAAGAAATATAATGATAAACATAATTCAATTAATTGGGACAGTAATAATACTAGCCCTATATTACAGTAACAATGTTTGTCCGACTAATTATAGTAAACCCATAAAACATTCAGCACAATATTGAAGTTAATGAAATTAAAATATAATAATCTATTACGATAACAAATAATAAGGTTAACGTACCTTTTGTCGTCTTCAGCTACAAAATCCTATTTATTGGATTACCGGTTTCAGAGTAAAAACTCCATGTTCACATCCATTGTACGTTGTCAAAAGTCACATTAAAACATTATTCAAAAATTAAATATTTACAAAAAATAATAAAACACATAATAACATTGCCGGTTGGTATGATGGTTAGATCCGGATTTAGCGTGCAGCTGGAACGATGTTATCCAATGGTTACTTGACTTTGAACAATTTTATTTCTATCTGGCCGTCCGTCTTCTTTCATCGGTTGATTCAAATTTGTAATCCGATCAAATAAAATATTTGTAGAGAATTTTGATTTTTCATTAAGCACAGTAGTTGGGTTACTTTTTATGGCTTTATATATTTCATAATTTTCAAGAGTATTCATTGTCGCTCCTTTATTACATTATGGAGAATATCTAGGTTGGTGTCAATGTCCTTAATGTTATGATTGTTGTTAACCAAATGTTCAGCAAAACGAGAAGTTTGAGGCTTATTAATGTTCTTGGGCAGGTGTTCATTGAAACGCTTTGTGAAAGAACGGCCTGTTTGTCCTATATAAATATTCGGACAATCTGAACATTTGATTTTATATACGCCATTTTATAACCTTATTATTTGTTATATATATCAGCTCAGGAGGCTTTAGCAATGAATAAAATCTATTACGATTGTAAAGCCTACAACTCGTGATTTTATTTGACATTTTTAGCTATTAGATTGCTTATTTTATATATATATATATATATATATATATATATATATATATATATATAAAGAACAACAATTAGCAATCTTTTCTTGATGTTTTTAATGTTCAAAATCGATTTCTATCTCGAAAGACCATCATCAGTTGAAAACAGAATACAAAATAATTTTGTATTTTATTTATTTAATACAAAAACAAAAAATTTTGTATTCTGTTTTCAACTGATGATGGTCTTTCGAGACAGAAATCGATCGTGATTTTAAATTACTTTTTATTAGTTATTTTGAAAAAAAAAGAGTGTGTTGCGTTTAAGTCATCAATAATATAAATTATTTTGGTTAAATTAAACATTAAAATTACTATCAGTGTATTATAAAAATATATTGGTCCTTGATTTAACTGGAAGGTAAACATTAATATCAAAATTAATTGTTTAATTAGCCATTATTTTTGAAATGCTATACCTTTGTAGGGAGTTTTTACATAATACATAATAATATAACAGTGCTTTTAAGCCAAAAATGAGATAAATACTAGTAACTCAGTAGTAATGAAAATAAATATAAGTTATAACGAGTTTGAAAATTTTAAATAATAAAATCCAATATTTTTTCCAATAAAGTAAAAAAAAATTACCATAAGAATTAAAAAAATTATAAAAAAATTGCATTGAATCAGCTACTATGCTAGAGTTAATCCGGGCCAGTAGCCATTTCCGCCGTGTTGTTCACACAGCCGCCATTACCCCGAGATTAATGGCTCGTAAACCTGTAATCCTCACGGTGGCTGGACGTAATCAACCCCCTCCCCTCCCTCGCATCAACCCACAAACACTGACAGAGAGTGATAACAGTTAATACGTTCATTGTCGATAATGGGGTGAACCAAACAGGAAGGTACGTGGTTGATATATCTATACCTATTTGGAAAACCACTGATTGGAATGATAATTTTATGATTTGATAAATGTTATTAAATCGTGGAGCCGCTATTAGATTTTGCATT
This sequence comes from Stictocephala bisonia, assembly GCA_035578905.1. NCBI lineage: Eukaryota > Metazoa > Arthropoda > Insecta > Hemiptera > Membracidae > Stictocephala > Stictocephala bisonia. The sequence goes on from JAQJVL010001164.1 coordinate 53,831, forward strand.
CAAAATAAGCTCTCTTTCTTTAAATAGACCAGAATGTTCCTGTGTTGTCAAGTTTTCACGTGTTAAAAGAGATTGCATACATTCGGAATAAGTAAAATCTTTATAAATATTCTGAAATCTTTACCTAGTTTGTTCACAATACCTTTGTAAATATGCATTTAGGTACAAAATGAAACAGTAGTTATATTCTGTTATAATATAATAGAAATATTCCCATTATGTAATATGACTATTTGTGCCTGTGATTTGATAAGTAAGTGATGTCTACCATTACTGCTGGTTTAAACTGCAATCTATACATTGGAATACACTAAGACACCACAACTGTACCCCGAAAACAGCTGATATTAATTAGAGATACCATTTTAGTATTAGTTTGAAAATATATGTTTGTTTATATAAAATCAATAATAAATCGTGCTTTTTATAAGCAGTGTAAGTATTTTAATGTATGGTAGGTATTTTCAATTGAGAAAGTATACGCAAATGACTTAATGTATTGTTTGCGTACTTGCAAATGTCTTATTGTACGTCTGGAAATACATTTCCAATGGAAATGGAAAATATAGATCTTTCATCGACTCACATATTTAGGTATTATTCTGATACCTGTAGTAATTACATGGAGTGAAACCCGCTAGAGACTTGTGAAGATTGTTAACAATATCCTTTAACTATTGTTACTCCTTTAACAATAGCATTTTACAGAGTATGTACCGTACATTTCGGAACTATTGTTACCAATTTAAACGCAGATTAATTAATTGTTTGTTATTATTTTGATGAACTAATGTTTGTACAGTGTAATGTTTGTATACTAACATTAGTTTCTACTAAAAAAGAGAATTTATTGAAAATAACGGTTTATTTGTCTAGATAAGATTAAAGGAGGAACTATTATTACGTGTAAAATATCATTTATTGCAGATAAATTTGGTTTGATTACTTCTGGGTAAAAGTTTTCAGCAAGTAGTAACTTTGAAGAGATCTTCATATTAAATAGATAAATGTGCTATGAAATGATAGTGTTGTATTCTTAAATAGATAATTAAGAATACAACGCATTGGACCATACGAGTTATAAAAAATGGGGATTCAAATATTATGGTACTACGATATTAACATATCCAATAAACTCAAAAGTGAATGTTCATAAAGATCTTACAATTTTATATTCGTTATATATAAAAATACATCTTCCCTAGTTTAAATGTTTCATTAAGATGTCTTATATAAATTAACTTTTAAGTGAAAACGAAGTATTTAATTCATTTAATAAAGTAAAATGAGATAGTTAAATGTTTGGACATGCCACTGTACGTGTATGGGTGGGCGGGTGGGTAAACTGTTAGTGTCAATTGCACTGTACGTGTATTGACACTTTTGGCACTTTTTCGATGAAAAATCTGAATTTTTTCTAGTGAAATCTTAACTATACGTACTTGTTTGTTAACTATGTGGCTGTATGGGCACAATGCCAACAATGCCACTGTACGTGTATGGGTGGGCGGGTGGGTCAATACCACTGCACGTGAATGGGTGGGCGGGTGGGTCAATGCCACTGTACGTGTATGGGTGGGCGGGTAGGTAAACTGTTAGTGTCAATAGCACTGTACGTGTCGACACCTTTGGCACTCTTTCGATGAAAAATCTGAATTTTTTCTAGTGAAATCTTAACTATACGTACTTGTTTAGAATGTCCTGCTGGTCATGGAAAAGCATCAGAATGGCCCGTGAGACGTCTAGAAATCGAGAGATCGCAAGATTAAAACTCAAAGTTCGCAAGATTAAAACCCAAAGATCGCAAGATTGAAACTTAAAGTTCGTAAGGTTAAAACTCAAAGATCGCAAGTTTGAAACTCAAAGATGGCAAGATTGAAACTCAAAGATTGCAATTTTGAAATTCAAAGATCACAAGGTTGAAACTCAAAGATAGCAAGATTGAAACTCAAAGATCGCAAGATTGAAACTCAAAGATTGCAAGAATTAAACTCAAAGATCGCAAGATTGAAACTCATAGATCGCAAGATTGAAACTCAAAGATCGCAAGATTGAAACTTAAAGATCGCAAGATTGAAACTCAAAGATTGCAAGATTGAAACTCAAAGATGGCAAGATTGAAACTCAAAGATCGCAAGATTGAAACTCAAAGATAGCAAGATTAAAACTCAAAGATGGAAGATTGAAAGTCAAAGATCGCAATTTTGAAATTCAAAGATGGCAGAATCTAGCATTCAGATAGTGTGTAATTAAGTATATAATGTACTATGAATGAGTAGAAGATCAAAATAAAAAATTATGCTTTTTTTTGTTAAAAGATATAACGAAAATTATTAAGAATCGTTTGAGTCTTGATATATTAAAAAAATTATTGTAAAAAATAAAACTTACTAACGAATTTAAAGTCTATTTTGAATCTTTGTTTTGAAGTAGGGTTAATTTTATATTGAGGCCACGGGGTAAACTGATTTATTAGGAAACCAATAAAGAGGTTTGAGACAAATCAACCGTAAACAGAGAAGCTCACTGACTTTAAAATTCCCAATATTAGAGCTGAAACAGCGTTTCAGTTCCCTGTAAAGGGGATTCCTCGGAAGGCTCTCTGAACTACTTATAAGTTCCAATTTTTATTTTTTTACTGATTAAATCAGTAATAACCACTAAGGTTTAATATCAGTGAGTATTATAGCTATTAAGGAGCCTATGTTATCATGAGGAATTTTCTTACTAACATTGTTATCCTTGTATGGGCCTCATTAGATCTGTAAAATAGATTCAACACTATTTTTAGTCGTAACGTCTCTTTGTGCTCGTATTTTATTTTGCGTTCAAAATGATCTCTCTTTCTTTAACTAGACCAGAATGTTCCTGTTTTTTTTCACGTCTTTCTCTAAGTATATGTTCTAATATTTTTCTCACATTTTAATAAAATCGTAACTGTAATTATATAAAACATGGGCTCTGTAAATATTTCGGCTGAGAAACTTAAACTGCTACGAAACAAGGTAAAAATTACAAAACTGAGGAGAAACGGAAAATATATTTTTTCGTAAATACATTGGTGTCGGTACTCGAATTGTGTGGAATTTTCCTCTGATCACGAATATAACAAGGTTTTACAATCGAACCATTGTTAAGCACGTTAGCACTGAAATGTGACAATTTCAGTAAGGTACGTTCTGTGCTAACGTTCTTATTAATGGTTCGATCAGGACAAAATTCCGCATAATTTGAGTACCCACATCGCTATATTGAGGGGAAAATTATTTTTCTATTTTCCAAATTTTCATTATTTTCTGTCTCTTAACTACGAAAAAAATGTTAAGTCAAAAGATTTACAAGGCCCGTGTTCCATATAATTACCATTGTAAGATTTCCTTTGCTAATGTAATGGTTTCTATCCACTTTAGTTACCGATATAATTAAAGCCTTCGTTTTCTCAAGTCAGAATATACGTCAGTTAATGTTAATTAGGCATTTTAATAATATCTTTAGTATAGAATTTTTGTTTCAAGAAATTATTTGTATCATGTGAAAAAATGTGTTATTAATGAACACGATCTTATAAAAAGTATTGCTTGCCTGGTAGTAAAATGACACAATTTATGGTGAGGAACGTCAATTCTGCATTTAGACTTGGTGGCAGATGTAATGCTTAGACGTCGTATGCTTATCATTTTAATACATTTAGCATTCCATTTTTCAATATTATGATGAGATGAATGATTTAAAAATAAATAAAACTTAATTTTAAAGTGGTATAAAAGTAAAACAATTGATGGAGGGTCTTAGTGACAAAGTCTTTGGACAGAACGTTCAAACATTATATGATTCAGAGATTATTAAATATAAATTTAAAGTATAAATGGCTTTTTTCTTCTTTTAGAATAAATAAAAATCACGTCATTATTATGCATAAGTTCATAGAAATTAAAACTTTAGCCATAAATATGCTAAAGCTAATCAACGTTGAACGAGCTAGATTAGTTAAGATAATTTCGCTGATGTCAAGAACTATTTGCATAAAAGCTAAATTTTTAACATCTTAACCTATTCGCTTTTACTCTTCAAGTACATTGGCTAACATATTGTACAGAAAGTGGCCAAACAGTGATTTTAGGTTTAAGCTGCAATTAATTTATAAGTAAGTATAATAACTATAAGTTTAAGCTGTAATTATAAAGTTGAATAAAAATTGATTTGGTACCTTAAGTGGTAATATATAAGTTGTCAGTTCGTTTTTCTTTTGTCATCAGATTAGACATTAGGTTTATGACAAATCCCTTTGTACAATATTAAGATAGTAAATATAAAATAAAATAAACCTTATATTTGCTTTACTATGTTACCTTGAAAGTAGCCGCTAGATTGAAGACAACCTATCGCTATTGATATATTTTGTTGCAACAACACACAATTAACTGTTGATTCATTGAGTACTGTCGTGTCACAAATTCACTGTTGTTATTGTTTGATTTATTAAGTTTCACTTTAGCTTTAAATTAGTACAATTTAGTTTTGTCATAACCTTATATAGTTAGGGCGTTGTAAAAGTCTGAATATTTTTAGTTATTAGCCTAAATTATTTTATTATTTATTATTTAATTAATTATTCCATCTTGAATTGTTGTTTATAACTTGTATCATGTAATCTAAAAATGGTGTTAACCGTTGAAAGTGTAAATAAATACATAAACTCAACACCAGAGTTTAAAACGGTAGTTAGATTCAAGTTATGTTATTTTGGTTACTTACTTGTGTATACATTTCAAATTTGAATATTTAATAACTATTATTTATCTGTTAGTGCACTTAAAATCCTTCCTATATTTAAAAAATCATTTCCTTTTTTATTAAACACAATAGAAGACCTATAATTTTAATTTTTAAATATTTTATCTAGTAAATACAAGTAAAATATTCTCTATAATTTAATACGAGTACATACATTTCCTATTATTGACATTCAATTAATGCTCTTAGTGTGTGTAGAATGGTTTGTCAGATTAGTGGCTGTACAGAGTGGAAAATATCTGTCAGGGTCTTTCTTGTATTGAGAAAATAAAAATCATTTTAGGAAACTACATCCGAACTACAATAATAAAATATAACAACCTCTGACGATCTCTTTTGAAAATTAAACCTAGTTGGCGTTAATGCCTTTTTAGTTATAAGCTCGTCGAACAAATAATATCTTAAGCATAAATAAGCTTAATTAAATGATTAGTAAACCTCCGGTATCCATAAAAAGAGTGAATTACGATTTGTTTATTACATTTATGCGATAAAAGTACACAGCAATATCACATAGTGTGCTCGCGTTAAGCACATTATGACATTCAATGACGACGTGCAACCCTTTGTTAAGTAGATACTCTTGTACACAATAAAGTGAAAAGTAATGGGTTGTTACCTGTTTTGTTAAACAATGCTCTTCATTCTTTGATGACATTTTGGAAGTAAAATAAATGCCATTATTTTACAATAAAAAGAAATAAAAACTTTTACTATAATTTAAAACCACTAAGGAGTGCTTTTAATCAATTTTGAGCACATTTACTTTTTTCTCGTAGTTTTTGCTCATGTTTTCTAAACCAATAGTCAACACATAAATGACTGGTTCATAATCCTACGAACGTACTTGACTGATGACAGTGGTTCACATACACTGCCGACCCTTCCAACTACCCACAAACGTACGTTGATAATGACCCTCCCATCTGACAACACACGTAGGGTGGTATTGATTCTCCTACCTACGAACACACATAGGTGGAACACCTACTTTATGTACACGTTTAGGTATAGGTACATACCATATGTATACATTATAGGTGATCCACTGTCTTGACTGATGACAGTGATTCACCTACACTTCCGATCCTTCCAACTACCCACAAACGGACGTTGATAATGACCCTCCCATCTGACATCACACCAAGGGTGGTATTGATTCTCCTACCTACGAACACACATAGGTGAAACACCTACCATGCGAACAAACTTTAATTGTAATGATTGTCAACTTACACTATTGACTCTGGCACCAAACCACACATGGTAAGGTGTGTTGGTCATCACCACTGAACATGTAGGAATGTTTGGGTGAGTCATCTCAACCGTACTTAGTTTAATTGGGGCTGCTTTATGACAATTTTCCTAAGACTGCTCGGAAAAATACCCATGTAGTCGAAAGAGGGTCCTTTCACTAGGCCTACCATTAGGGGCATTGGGTTACCACAACATAAATAAACCTTGAATGAAATTTAGCTAGTTTAAAAAAAAAATATACTTTTGCTTGTTTGGAATTGGTTTAAGAAACTCACTTTATTATGATGTTTATAGAACCTTTGTGAAAATACCAAAAAGCTTACACCAAGTAATATTCTTGGAAGTTATATTAATGAGATTTTTGTTAGTTATATTAACCGGTTAAAACTGTAATATCAATGAAACGTAATGCATTCAACGAGTAGAAAAAACTCTAAACAAAGGGTTGCCGAGTAGAATTAATAAATATTAATCTCAGTGGTTGGTTAGAAAGACCGGAAGTTCTCCTTCAAAGGCGTATCCGGCTGAGGTTCACGCTTTGCTTGGTTCACATTTCTCTACTTCCCTCATTTTCGTTATCCATAAATTACGAATTGTCTCTCCAGTTATTGTACAATAAAGTTTAGAGAATAATACATAAATTTTCTTAGACCTAAAAGAGTTTTAAACGAGGTATGTAGCTAACCGACAGTAGCAAGTGGCTTGTTACTCGTTTTGTGTAAAACCCCTTTAAAGGACCCTCATCGACTTCCACCCAAGTACCTTAATGAGTTGTAGGACAGTTAGAATGAGTAATACCCGCATACGTTGCTGTTCATGCCTCCTATTTAATTGACTCATTCATCATGTTGGGAATTGGTCTTCTAAATAAACAAACATAACCCTCCCACCCACCCGTACACTACGGTGACATTGACCCTCCCACCCACCCGTACACTACGGTAACATTGACACTCCCACCCGCCATACACTTCGGTGGCATTGACCCTCCCACCCACCCGTACACTACGGTAGCATTGACCCTCCCACGCGCGCGTCCACTACGGTAACATTGACCCTCCTACCCGCCCGTTTACTGTGGTGGCATTGACCCTCCCACCCGCGCGTACACTATGGTGACATTGACCCTCCCACCCACTCGTACACTACGGTGACATTGATCCTCCCACCCACCCGTACACTACGCTACCATTGATTCTCCCAACCACCCGTACACTATGGTAGACATTGACCCTCCCACCCTACCCGTACACTACGGTAGCATTGATTCTCCCACCCACCCGTACACTACGGTAGTATTGATCCTCCCACCTACCCGTACACTACGGTAGCATTGATTCTCTCACTCACCCGTACACTACGGTAGTATTGATCCTCCCACCCACCCGTACACTACGGTGACATTGACCCTCCCACCCTACCCGTACACTACGGTGACATTGATCCTCCCACCCACCCGTACACTACGGTAGTATTGATCCTCCCACCCACCCGTACACTACGGTGACATTGACCCTCCCACCCACCCGTACACTACGGTGGCATTGACCCTCCCACACACCCGTACACTACGGTAGTATTGATCCTCCCATCCACCCGTACACTACGGTGGCATTGACCCTCCCACCCACCCGTACACTACGGTGACATTGACCCTCCCACCCACCCGTACACTACGGTGACATTGGTGTCTGTTTATGTGTTAGTGAGAACATTACAGTCCACTTAGTCTCTTAATAAAGATATTTTTCATTTTATTTAATCACATAAAGGGTTTATTTAACGTTACAATGAAATAATACGACACCCTCATACATATCTACAGGATGACATACAACGCAAGGTGAATATTTTGTAACTATTCAATTGAAAATAAAGAAAGTTAGGAAAACATTTAGTTACAAGTAAAATCTAAAATGCATTTTTTGCGTCTGTTTGTGAACATTTTGTTTATATGAATGATATAAATAAATCATATATATGCAGTTATTTTACTAAAAAGGACCTTTATTAATATTATACAAACATTTGTAGAAGTAAAGGCAAGAATGCTTTACCAATTAACGTGTATGGTTGGACGGGAGGGTTTATACGAGTATTAATAATTTAATATAAACCCTCCCGGGAGGGTAATTAATTAATAATACATTTAATAAACATTATAGTCATTGTTTAACTGTAATCAAGCCAGGCTAATGAAAAAGAAACAAATCAGACATATACTAGCCTTTATTATTAAAAAAATCAAGTAAACGAATAATTGGTTGTTTTTTAGTTAATAATTTTGTTACATTATGTAAATAGTATATTCCCAGTAATTAATATTCGACACATTAAATTACATGATCAAAATAGGTCTAAAATGTAACCCATTAACAACATACAGGGTGTAACTAAAAAAGTGTCTTGGCTGTATATATTTAGATTCAACATCTAATTTACAGCAGAAAATGAAGGTTTAAGTGTTATAGAATTTTTCTGTTTAGTGTCTCTAACTGTTTGTGTTATTTAACAAAAAATTATTAACTCAAGAACAGTTTGGCCGATTTACTTGACATTTTGCAATGTTCTTTATTAACACGAATAAAAAGCGTAAAATAGTTAGTGAGATATCTTCGGTCGTTTCAAAATATCGGTCGTTTGAAATTTTAAAAACAAAATATCTTGTAAACAGTTTAGCTCATCAATTCTACACAAAAACAATTCTTAGTTCATTTTATTACAATTCTAATTGTGTATTAACTTTTATTGTAAGCCTCCTACTAGTGGAGATTTGGTAAAATATGTATTTTACAGCATTCTATGGATGCTGCAAATATTTGTAGTAAAATAATTTGTTTACCAAAACTCCGCTAATAGTAGACGTACAATAAAAATTAAGGTACCAACAGATTTGAAATAAAAATAGCTAAAAATTATTGTGTGTGAGAAAAATTTAAAATTATTGAACCCAATAGTTTACAATTTATTTTGATGTTACAGATTTAAATGACCGCCATTTTAAATTGCTAAATATAACTCAAAGGCCATTTTTGAGAGAAGATAGGCGGCTGTCTAAGAAACGAGTCGAAATGTGCCACCTAACCTAACCTAACACCGGTCGCTGGTCTTAGTTTGGAAGTTTAAAATGTTTAAAATGCTTGTCTCTAGGATAAATATTAGTAGGGCGTCTTAGCCCCAAACTCACCTGTTAAAATAAAATTTACTTTAAATTGCATATTTTAGATGTTTTTCTCATTTTTTAAATGAGAACCACACTGAAATTAAGTCAGTAGGACAAAACAGAGTAATAAGTAAATATTGGACATTTCTATTATAAGCCTTTCGCTGAACACTGACAAAGTGATTTTCGGAACCCTTAATTGATCAAAGGCCTGCCAGCTTGATTGAGTGTGTTTCTGTTTGTACGTGAGTTTTGTGTTTAGTTTGGACTGATTAATTCCACCACCAGGCCACTTCAATCATTAATTGATTGATGTAAACGAAGCAAATTCTAACAAACAATACATTTGGGTTTCAATGTGGGACTATTTAATCTAATATAAGTTTAGGTGAATAGCTATAAAAATTAGTAAGAATCAATTTTAACGTGCTAGAATTCATTTCGGTTAGGTAATTATTGAAAATATAAATTCCGTTCTTCCAGTTTGAAATTGTACACGAATGAACAAAACAGAAAATTATAAAAGGATAGAAAATATAATGGATAAATATGATTTAAATAATTGTTAAATAAATGTTTAAATTTTATCAATAATTTGTTATTTTCTACTTATAGGTTCACACATACAAAAAGAAAAAAGCACTATTTAAAAATAATAACATAATTACCGACTACTACTAATTTATATTAAACCTCAAAGTAAATTAAAACGTAATCGAAAACACTTGAAATATTTTGAAATAATGCCGAACACTGGAACAAAAGAGCCATAAAACTCAGTTTCTCCAAAACCCACTAAATACAAATGGATGTTTCAACTAGTATTTCTCCCATTCTGAACTTGGCTAAAACCTTATTACATTTTTACTTACGCGGGGGGGGGGGATAACTGATTATAATATTTGAGATGTAGTATATAACCTATAATAATAACACATTCTTTACCTTAGTTATTTTTATATTGAAATATTTACGTATTATACTTTATTTATTAATCAAAAGTTCATACCTTTGTAGTTTTAGAGCTTGTTTTTTCACTTGTCATACGAATTACAGTGAACGGTATAGCAGAACATATATCTTGTAGTTAAAGTTGTACTTATAGATACTAGCTTGCGTTTGATGACATATTGTTTGACTTAATGAAATACTGATCAATATATCAAGGCCTAACAGTAAACAGGAAAAGATATTTTTTTCAATACTTAATTCGTATAATGGATCATCATCCTTGAAAACGAAATTATGGTATTGCCGTTCAGATTGCTGGAGTGGTGTTTAAGGCTTCAACCCAAGTTCCGAGATCGAGTCCCCACTAATCGGACTTTCACTTGTAGAACAAAGTTTACACGTAAGCCAGTGGATTAGAAACATTTCCAAGGAAATTTAATAAAAATAAATAATAAATAAAAAAAGCTAGTTAACTTATGATGGAAGCGGAATTGAAACTGGGTAAATCATATGAGAGAACAAAGCACGTCGGAAATCTCTTGACGTAATTAATTCCTAGAAGCTTTAGCGTCAGAGAAATGGGTTTTATATTAAAAGTTACCGTTACTTGTGTCTCTCCAGGTGAAATGTGTCACTTCATGTTCAGTTGGTGGTATAAAATGAAACGATTCATATAATTTTAGGTGGTTTGGATATTTACAAATTTGATGTACTTTAGAATGATTCTATTCACTTCAATACTAAACATTTAAACCAGGTTAGCTGTAATTAACTTGGGTATTTAAACAAAATTTCCGTATATAAACTCTAATTAACACATTTTGTCATGTCGTGTGGAATGATGACTCAATATTGTGGGATATTAGTTTTTTACGTTATTTTATAAATAGAGTTTCATAAAACAGGCATTACAAATTTGTGTGTAAGATATTTTGAATATTTCTTTTTTATAATATTCAACCTTATATGTGGCACTAACACCATTATCACAACAAACGTAAACACTACCTAAACTATTTATATTTAATGTTATCATTCAATTTCATAGCTAAGAGAATAACAGTTAATGATAATGCTAATGGCACGTACATTAATGTTCGGGTCGAATGAACTATTTTAGGACCACTTAAATAACGAGTCCCACTTATGTGTGTCCCAAAAGTCCCGGAACGGTGAATATTGTTTGGACAGTTTGAAACTGATAAAGATAATGTTGTTACTTTTTATTTTAAACTACCCGTAACTAGTTTAGTAACTATGCCAAATTTCAAGCTATTAATTGAAACCACGTTTGAGATTAAATTTTTTTTCATAAAAAAACGTATAGACAGACAGACACTTAACAAGGAGAGATAGGCCAAATGTTTATAGGAATATTTAAAATTAATTTTATGTATACTAGCATATCCTGAAATTGTGCCAACCTCTCGCGAAACACTCTGTATATATATTCGCCTCGACCATAAAACATATTCTCTTGATATATATATGTCTTGATATATTATATATATATCAAGAGAATATGTTTTATGGTCGAGGCGAAAATATATTTCTTCGTCAGATAATCTAACACGCAAGTCTCAGTTCCGTAAACCTGGAATATGTGATGAGTTTTCAGCTTTCCTGTACATAAAGAAACCTAAATTGAATATGTAAAAGAACTACTCCAAATGTTGTCTTTAAAATAATAATAAAGAAAAAGACTGCCTTGAACGATCCACAGGAATTATTCTCTAGCAAAAAATGCACTTATAACGTCGGAGGGACTGTTAAACTACCATGGCGATAAAGGAACTGCCCCCCTAGTCTTAAACGTATACACGACACTGAAAGGGACTGATCTATAGGATCAACGAACTCACAACGTTGAAGGGACTATTCTATTAGTATCAAGCGAACACATGATACTAAGGGACTGCCCCATAGCTTTAAACATACACAATACATTAATAGGGACTGCTTTTTAGCATTAAAGAAGCACACAACCACACAATGTTGGAGGGAGCATTCTAGTAGCACGTACATATGACTGCCTCCCTAGCATGGAACTTATACATGACGCTGGAAGGGACTGTCTCCCTAGCATTGATCTTATACAAGACGCTGGAAGGGACTGTCTCCCTAGTATTGAACTTATACAGAATGCTGGAAGGGACTGTCTCCCTAGCATTGAACTTATATAAGATGCTGGAAGGGACTGTCTCCCTAGCATTGAACTTATACAAGACGCTGGAAGGACTGTCTCCCTAGCATTGAACTTATACAAAACGCTGGAAGGGACTGTCTCCCTAGCATTGAACGTAACCAGAGCATTAGAGGGATTGCTTGCCATCTAATAGATTAAGGGTGTTCGTCCGACCGGCTCAGTCCGGCGCTAGATTGAGTTTAGTTCAGCGTTTCGACGCCACTGTCGCTACGAATAGCAGAGTGAATGCCTTGATTTTGGCATGGGAGAGTAACAGCACTCTTTCTGCATATCCCGAACACAACGGAGAATAACTTCCTCATTTATTTTAAGCTTTATCAACAAATATGTTATGTATTATTAATCTATTTTTCCGGCCAAAGATAATTTTACAAATCTCAACACAAAATTTGTTCAGACATCAATTATAAAAAAAATAATTGGTTACACTTTTCAAAACAATTATTTGGTTAGTAGATTTAATTAACTTTAGGTTGGTTAGTACCATTTTTTCGATATAATCTCAATTTTTGAATAAAATATATCACATGGTGTGTTAATGAGTTAAAAACAAATGAAGACCAAATTAGCCACTTTAGTTTGCTGCATTTTCGTAAAAATCTTTTGATTTTTTCCCTCACCACACTTATAACAAGACAAACCATTTTATCAAACAAATTTCAAAAATAATTTTCGATCGAACACTCTTAAAACAAGGGATTGGAGGGAATTTTCTACTAGCATCAGCGTACAAATGACGCTATAGGGACTGCCTCCCTAGCATTTAACGTACCCACAACATTAGAGGGATTGCTTGACAACTAATAGATGAACATAAGGGATTGAAGGGACAATACTACTAGCTTCAAGCGTACAAATGACGCTAAATGACTGCCTCCCTAACACTTAACGTACTCATAACATTAGAAAGATTGCTTGCTAACTAATAGATGAACACAAGGGATTGAAGGGACAATACTACTAGCTTCAAGCGTACAAATGACGCTAAAGGACTGCCTCCCTAACATTTAACGTACTCATAACATTAGAAAGATTGCTTGCTAACTAATAGATGAACACAAGGGATTGAAGGGACAATACTACTAGCTTCAAGCGTACAAATGACACTAAAGGACTGCCTCCCTAGCACTTAACGTACTCCTAACATTAGAAAGATTGCTTGCTAACTAATAGATGAACACAAGGGATTGAAGGGACAATACTACTTGCTTCAAGCGTACAAATGACACTAAAGGACTGCCTCCCTAGCACTTAACGTACTCATAACATTAGAAAGATTGCTTGCTAACTAATAGATGAACACAAGGGATTGAAGGAACAATTCTACTAGCTTAAAGCGTACAAATAACTCTAAAGGGACTGCCTTCCTAGGCATTTAACGTACCCATAACATTAGAGGGATTGATATCCAACTAATATATGAACACAAGGGATTGAAGGGACAATACTACTAGCTTCAAGCGTACAAATGACGCTAAAGGGACTGCCTTCCTAGGCATTTAACGTACCCATAACATTAGAGGGATTGCTTGCCAATTAATATATGAACACAAGGGATTGAAGGGACAATACTACTAGCTTTAAGCGTACAAATTACTCTAAAGGGACTGCCTTCCTAGGCATTTAACGTACTCATAACATTAGAAGGATTGATTGCCAACTAATATATGAACACAAGGGATTGAAGGGACAATACTACTAGCTTCAAGCGTACAAATGACTACCTTGTCATTAGGGGGATTATTGCCAACTAACATACAAATTACGCTGGAAAGACTGATTCTCTAGCTTCAGATGTACACACGGCGATCTTAATAACGTTCCCTTAGAACACAATGTACAAACACCGTAGGAAGGTTTGCTCGTATAACACATGACGAAAATTTGCTCCCCAGCATCAATAAAAAATAATATATTACCTTAGTAAAAGCTTGTAAAGCTCTCTAATTGAAATAGTTAGAAATCGTTTAAATATATCATTGACGTATTTATTTTATTGAAAAATAACTCAAGCTCACATATTTATTATCACTACATAGTTTTAGATAGTATTTTTAATTAAACTTACGTCATTTGCAAGAAATATTATATGATATAGATTTCATATCTTTAGTTGAGATTCATTTAGAACTGCACTTACATGAACGTCTGCAGTGTTGTGATGAAACCTCCCAAGTTAAACGTGGGGATGCAGTTGTAATGTGTTCTCTACACGTCGTGTTGTAAGAGCTATTTCACAGCCAATCTCCTGTATCACAAAGTCTATGAGGCCCCTCGCTTTTATATGGCACGTTTACCTCCAGATTGGGCAAGCTTGTCTGTGACACAGAGCCAGCCTTCATCAAGTGTGTATAGACGGTATGCAACTTCAGAACTTTGTAAAAAATATTATATACACATTATATTTTACAAAAGTAATAAAGAATAATATTTTATTTCAAAGCATTGGTAAAGAACTGTTATTTACGACAAAGACCTTGTAAAACAATGAATAAACCTATTAAAACTAAAATTTTTGTGTAGTCTAATCAATTAATAATGTTATAATGTTTTACCATAATGGATTCTGTTATTTCCTACACATGGGGAGATCATATTTATTGAAAAAATATATGTTATTAGCATTATGAGGATTAACTTTACTAAAAGTATGCTTATTATAGTTAAATTTTAATTTAATTACACAAATAAATAGCTTATTTAACAATAATATCGAAAATCATTGCCATAACACATTGATTTTGCAAATTTGGCTGTAATTTTAATTCAATTTCACATATATGTAAAGTGAGAAATAAAAGAACGGTTTACTTATCTAATGTTAAGGATAATACATAGGTGGAGTTAAAATGGTAAGAATCGAGTATGGAGACATTTTGTTTTAGGTATCTAAGGAGAATTTAATTTAAGATTAAGATATCACATATGAAACATAAAATTGAAACTAAAATTATTTAAAATATTTTTCTCAATATTTATACAGTACAAGTGAACGATGCACAACACAAATATATTATAATTTAAGCAAAATGCACAAATATACTATAATACAAGCACAAAATGCACAAATATACAACAGTAAAAGTACAAAATGCACAAATATATTACAATATAAGCACAAATATATTACAATATAAGGACAAAGAACACAAATATACCACAGTAAAAGTACAAAATGCACAAATATTCTACAATGCAAGCACAAAATGCAAAAATATATCAAAATATAAGCACAAAATGCACAAATATACCACAGTACAAGTACAAAATGCACAAACATAACAAAATAAAAACACAAATTCACAAACATATCACAGTAAAAGTACAAAATACACAAATATATCAAAATACAAGCACAAAATGCACAAATATTCCACAGTAAAGTACAAAATGCAGAAATATATTGCAATATAAGCACAAAATGCACAAATATTATGGTGATCGAATTTGGCAAACCACGTTCACCTTTCTCAGACCAGAGGTATTATAAAAAAATCTGTTTTCAAAATAAATATTTATATTGTTTCGAAATTAACGATTAAATGTCAATTTTAGGCTAACATAGTTGGCATTAAATTAATTTTAGCATATATTTTAGTACAACAACAAACTATATAAACAAACTGTCTTAATATATTTAGTGATTCCTTTAAATATATTCTTTAATAAATATACAAATAAAGGTATACCTTATAGAGTCAAGGTTTTTAATTTTTTATACATACAAAAGGTGTTTTTAGTAGAGTGTAAAAAATATAGTATTTAAATGATCAATGTATATATTTAAGCTTATTTTAGAAATATTTTAATAATTTAGTATTTTTATAGTAGATGTTAGAATGAATAATAATACCTATACGTACAGTGGTACTGACCCACCCACCCACCCATACACGTACAGTGGTACTGACCCACCTACCCACCCCTAAACGCACATTGGTACTGACCCACCCGCCCATCCATATACGTACAGTTGTATTGACCCACACGCCTACCCATACACGTACAGTGGTATTGACCCACCCACCCACCTGTACATGTACAGTGGTATTGACCCACCCGCCCACCCATACACGTACAGTGGTACTGACCCACCCACCCAACCATACACGTACAGTGGTATTGACCCACTCGCCCACCCATACACGTCCAGTGGTATTGACGTACCACCGTACGTGTCAGTAGGACTGTACGTGTTTGTTCGGGTGTCTGGGTCAGTTCCATTGTATGTGTATGGGTGGGCGGGTGGGATAATACCACCGTATGTGTCAGTAGGACTGTACGTGTTTGGTCGGGTGTCTGGGTCAGTTCCATTGTATGTGTATGGGTGGGCGGGTGGGATAATACCACCGTACGTGTCAGTAGGACTGTACGTGTTTGGTCGGGTGTCTGGGTCAGTTCCATTGTACCACAGTGTGTGTATGAGTGGGTGGGTGGGTCAATATCACAGTACGTGTATAGGTGGGTGGGCGAGTCAATACCACAGTGCGTGTATGGGTGAGCGGGTGGGTCAATACCACAGTGCGTGTATGGGCGGGCGGGTGGGTCAATATAACAGTGCGTGTATAGGTGGGTGGGCGAGTCAATACCAAAGTGCGTGTATGGGTGGGCGGGCGGGTCAATACCACAGTGCGTGTATGGGCGGGCGGGTCAATACCACAGTGCGTGTATGGGTGGGCGGGTGGGTCAATACCACAGTGCGTGTAACTTCAATACCACAGCGCGTATATAGGTGGGCGGGTGGGTCAATACCTTAGTGCGTGTATGGGTGTGTACTAATTCAACAAGTATGCCTAGCACAAGTTCAGTATGTTTACCTTAAATTTTAATCTATCACACTAATTTATATCTAAACATTATCAGCAGGAAAAGTCAACTGTTTGTCAGGTGACCTGCAGGGGTGTCTCCTGGGTAATGATCCTGCTTGTTACAGCCCCCTCCCTCTCACCGGTTAGCAAACACTTGTAAGCTATCCATCACTAATTGGAGTACATTTGACTTGGAGTATCAATTAAAGGAAATCACTTTATGGATACTTCACTTCTTAAATTTAAAGGATATCCATAACCTATTAAGTAAATATTTTTAGTTGGTTAAAGCCTAATTAATATGCTAAATGTTTACAGTTCAATCCCAATGAAAGTTAAAAAAAATTTTAAAAGGAGTCAGCTGATAAACATCAGCTGTTCATTTATTTATGAGTGGACATATGAATTCTTTTGTTGATTCCTCTGGTTTCAAGAAGCGAAGCTATAGTTCTCGAAATCGATCGTCATATTATTTGTGCATTTTGTACTTATATTTTAGTATATTTGTGCATGTTGTAACTATATTGTAGTATATTTATGTATTTTGTACTCGTATTGAAGTACATTTGTATTGTATCTGTACCAGCCTGTATTAGGCTAATCAAGAACATGTTAAATTACTCTCCCTATTTCAAGGGGGTAGCCAGAAAGATTGTACATCAGTCTATACAATACATGATTTATCTCCAGAATACAAATTCATCCTGACTATAAATGAAATAATATTATTTAAAAATTTATACTAAACATTCTTTTTTATAAGTTGATGTCTAATAAAGAAGCCAGTTACCTTCACCCATACCATTTAGAAGTGTATTTTACTCGTATATATCAAGGAAGTGCTCTTTGAAAGGTTTTGAAGAATTATAAAACGTTTACTAGAATTTGTACGTATTTGACACAACATCAATTGCGAGCATTGTTTATAGTTTTCTAGGTAACATGTCACATAGTAACTAGAACAGAATGACAAAACATAGGATACTGAGAGCCTGGCCGCACTTTGCAATTATGTTGGATTGCAATATGCACTATGCAGCCTGCTTAATTATTTGTTGTTTGATCAAACGTGAGCCTGGCTGCTCTAGAGTTTAACATGCCAAAAACAGTCATATTTATATGTCGTAATTTCTGTGTATTGGAATTAAAAATGGCTTAAAAATAAATTGTAAATATTGATTGTATTTCTAAAATTAAATCGAAAGGAATTAAAAAGAAACTTTAAAAAAACTGTTTAAAAATACACTTTTGATTTAAGGCTAGTATTATTAAATAAATAGCTTAAATAGTACAATTTTTGTTGATTTTTTAATAAAAATTCACTCCCTAGTTCACATGGGCTAGCAGGTCTTTCGCAAACTTTATTGAAAGAGTCAAGTACTGACCGTAAGCTCACTTGGGGAACTCAAACGTTGGCCTAACCATTCCGGGATATTCCATTGAGTTTAGGCCATACTACTGCAATAATATAAAAAGGTTACTATTAAAATTAATAAAGCACAAAGGAATTATATCCTTTGTGGGGAGGATAAAAAGAGATGGAGTTAAAAAGACAAACACCTTGATCCTCTTATGTACATGAGTTCTCATTAAAATTAAACAGATTACATAAGGTTAGCTCTGTAGCTTAGTGCTGTAACGTGGATTTGCAAGGGGTAGGCTCTACTATATTTTTTAATACCTAGCGTCTACTCAATGATTGCCATCGGATAGATACAGCTGGTGAAATGTAACGTCTAAAGTCTAGCGTCGGCAAAAGTTGTGCAATGCTGGAAAGCAGTTACTTGGAAGAAGTAACTATATGTTGGGGATCGAAGGTAATATCTTTTGTTCTGGGACTTTTTAATTCTAAAACACTTACTGGTTGCTATCAGCATTGACACTTATAGTGAATTCTGAGGTGTCCATGTTGGGTGACAGTCAGGGTCCTTATTGAATGTAAGGAATAGAGTTGAGTATGGGGCTTATCGTTAGCGGGAAATCAAACCAATATCTCGTGTCTTGAAATGTACCTTAGTTGCCCTGGATAATGCACTAACGGTAATAACTGGTAAAACCGATGTGTGCTACTTTATTAGTCGTTTGTTATAGATCACCTCGAGTATGCCTATGTTATTTGAAATAGGCACAAGATGTTTACATATGCAACAGTCAAGACCATGTACAAGACATGTCTGCAATGGATGATCTGGAAGTAGGTAGAGGTAGAAACGCGTGTAGAACTTAGTTTATTAAATTTATAAGCTGGTTCAATCGAGACCCAACCACGTACCCATACACGTACACTGATATTGCGTTGCTCATAAATAATGTAATTTCCACTTGAGAGATCCATCTGATTACCATACTTGGGTGTAATTGATACAGTGATCATGTATTCAACCATTCCAAACAAGTTTAACACATAGATTTTTTTAAATGATTATTAAAAAAAGCACATTCGTTTCCCTACTGTGACACTAAACTTACACTCAGTGAGTCTAGCCTCTAACGACCGATTTTTACCCTGGAGAGTTGGAACTGCCAGTATCACTAGCCAGTTGAAATATCTGTGGGTTACGGGGGTGAGTAGGGGCCCCCTATAGTTTAAATATGTTAAAATACGAGTAATAAATTTGTTTGATTTGTGAAATGTAAGCATTCATCTCAAACCTATATCATAGATGACCCCAGTTTTGTTAAGATTAAAAATGTGTATATTTAATACTGCTAATTAATGTTCAATGGTACTATTATTGAAATTAATTTCTTCATTTATAAAGAAATTAATTTGAATTTCCATTTAGTTTGAAATATAGTTTAATATAAAACTAACTAAATTTCCACTAAATATCGTCTACATTCTGAACCTAAAGCTTTTGTGCTTGTCTGTAAAAAGTCTTGCATATAGTAGCCACAAATTAGTTACTATGAAAATGTCGTTATTATTAATGTTAAAATAATATGTTATAGAATCAGTTTATTTTATTTTTTACACCACCAAAGGGACAGCAGGTGAAGTTATAACGAAATACGTGTTAAATAGCAATTAATTAGAGGTTGTGGAGCCAAAATGGTGACATTACAATATATGTCCTCCTTGCAATGGGAAGGAAAATGAATTTCCTCATTTACTGTTACTGAATACGTTCTGTATCTTATATTTTTATTTAATCCCATCACATGGTTAAACCCAGAGAAAGAAAATATACAATTCAAATCATAAAAAAACATGAATGAATGTGACTAAACGTGAAGTGCAGGATAATTATTTTGTTAAAGGTTCCAACACTGCTGTCAGTAAATGCAGTTAAAAAACACTGTAAACATTATAAATCTCCATTAAACTAACAAAAATAAACATTTCAACTCTAATAAACAAAATAAACAAATTAAACAAAAAATAATATCATCTCAATACAATTATTATGGTTAAAAAGGGCAAACTATGGGAGTAGAACGGAATGAAAACAGAAGACAAGATGAACAGAGAAAAAAGTAAACCCTAGTTAGGAGAAATCTGGAAGTTTTCAATTATACTCTCTTAAATAAATTATCTAGTTATAAGTTTTGAAACAGATAATTATAATCCTAACTGTAGGAACAATCCACTTTCTTTAAGAGATTAACAAAAGAATATTTGAGTGTCTTATGGAAAGTTATCTCATATTCTTTAGAAACAGGAAATTGAATGGAAAATAGAAACATGATAACTAACTTTGTGACTTCAGCTAAAATTTATGTTTAAAAAATATTAATTAACCACAAATGAATTATTTACTATATTGAAATAACATATTTTGTCATATATTTGGCTAACATATTGAAATAATTATGTATACAATTATAATCCTCATACAATTTTGTAAAAAAGAAAATGAATGATAGCAGTTCGAAAAAGTTCAGTTTGAAATAATATATAATAAAATATGATCATGATGGAGTATCTATTTACTCAACAAATTATATTCTTCACTTTTTTATAAATTTTCAAAAATTACCAATAAAATATACATTTTTACTAGGCATTGCTTGTGAAAGGCCGAGTAAAATAGTATATTTAATTCGTAAATTTAGAAAATTTTTAAAAAGTTTACTGTATAATTATTATTTACTAATAATATCAACTCCATCTCAACTTTACAAAAAATCCTTTAATTAAATAATGATATGAATTTGTATAATTTATTGTACCTGTTGTGTTTTTTAACTCACCCTTTACCAAATTTATTCACAAAGTAGTTATTTATGCTCAACCAGTTTTAACAAGCTTTAGACTAGTTAGCTAATTAGTTTGTTACAGTTGACATTGACTATGTGTCACAATAAAATTACTCTCTGAACTGACCTTATTTGCATTCGACAAATGACGTTAGGCAACTCTGGAATCAGTCATTTTAACCTAATAGTACAACACAAAGCAACTAAAATAAAATGTAAGATGTATTGAAAAGTACTAAAACAAAGTTCATGTTACAGGTTTTTGTAGGAAAATTAAAATACGATTAACATTTCTTTAAGAATTGTCATAATAAATATAATTTTAAATTAGTTTAACTTATTTAATTTATAACATTTTAACGTAGGCAATGACATTTTAAGGGTAAATAAGGCATTCAATGGTATAAATATATCATCAGTGTAATAAATAAAATTTTTGAGATGAAATAAGATTTAAATAATATATTTTTTATCAATTTTTACTTAACATAATAGATAAGAAACTACGTTTGTCAAAGGTAAATCCAAATTTGTGATCCATTTTTATACAATAACCACTTTCTACATGAACATTCATTCATAAACCCAAATCCTCCTTAAGCTCATTAACCATAAAAAAACTCCCTTTGTTTATTTATTTTGCAACTAAGTGGTTTTTCAGTGTCATGCTAAAGACACGTGTAGATTACTAGTCGAAAATTGGAACGACATATATAAAACTATTACCAAATCCCCTCGACACGGCAGTTTTTAAGAATAATTGATGAATTTTTACTGTACAATCTTGCGTTCTAGACTAACAGAAAAGATACGTTTTTTTAATTAAATAAATAACATTATTTATATAAACTCATAGTGACATGAAATAACAATTCATTTAGTGTGAGGATTTTGTTCTAACTATATCTACTAAAGATACCAATTCATTTAGTGTGCAGATTTTACCATATATATAACTACTAGAGATACCAATTCATTTAGTGTGCAGATTTTACCATAACTATATCTACTAGAGATACCAATTCATTTAGTGTGCAGATTTTACCATAACTATATCTACTAGAGATACCAATTCATTTAGTGTGCAGATTTTACCATAACTATATCTACTAGAGATACCAATTCATTTAGTGTGCAGATTTTACCATAACTATATCTACTAGAGGTACCAATTCATTTAGTGTGCAGATTTTACCATAACTATATCTACTAGAGATACCAATTCATTTAGTGTGCAGATTTTACCATAACTATATCTACCAGAGATACCAATTCATTTAGTGTGCAGATTTTACCATAACTATATCTACCAGAGATAACAATTCATTTAGTGTGCAGATTTTACCATAACTATATCTACTAGAGATACCAATTCATTTAGTGTGCAGATTTTACCATAACTATATCTACTAGAGATACCAATTCATTTAGTGTGCAGATTTTACCATAACTATATCTACTAGAGATAAAAATTCATTTAGTATGAAGATCTTACCATAACTATATCTACTAGAGATAACAATTCATTTAGTGTGAAGATTTTATAATAACTATATCTACTAGAGATAAAAATTCATTTAGTGTGAAGATTTTACCATAACTATATCTACTAGAGATAACAATTCATTTAGTGTGAAGATTATATAATAACTATATCTACTAAAGATACCAATTCATTTAGTGTGCAGATTTTACCATAACTACATCTACTAGAGATACCAATTCATTTAGTGTGCAGATTTTACCATAACTACATCTACTAGAGATACCAATTCATTTAGTGTGCAGATTTTACCATAACTACATCTACTAGAGATACCAATTCATTTAGTGTGCAGATTTTACCATAACTATATCTACTAGAGATACCAATTCATTTAGTGTGCAGATTTTACCATAACTATATCTACTAGAGATACCAATTCATTTAGTGTGCAGATTTTACCATAACTATATCTACTAGACATACCGATTCATTTAGTGTGCAGATTTTACCATAACTATATCTACTAGAGATACCAATTCATTTAGTGTGCAGATTTTACCATAACTATATCTACTAGAGATACCAATTCATTTAGTGTGCAGATTTTACCATAACTATATCTACTAGAGATACCAATTCATTTAGTGTGCAGATTTTACCATAACTATATCTACTAGAGATAACAATTCATGTTATGTGAGGATTTAGAGATAAAGTTATTCATGGAATATACTATTATAATAAAGATTTATTTTGCGTAGTAACTGTCATTAATTTAGCGCTTCATAAGTTTATAAAAATTTTTCACCTGCGTGTGTTTTTTAAACGCTTTAGTACAGATATTTGCAAGAGCTAACATTTTATGAAAAAAAAAAAAACTATAAAATTGCGTACAAATCAAAACACTTTTCAAATCCTTCCTAGAAACTTCAATCCAGCCTCGTTTTAATTTATACACAACTAATTATCTTCTTTGTCCTTAGGTACTGTTGCCTAACTACTTTTGTTGTTACTACATATTTAGTTAAAAAGTATAAATACTAAATGTGGAAATTACCAACCTGACACGAGAGCTGTATAGAGTATAAAATAAGTGACGATAAAATAGATAACAGAACAATAAAGTACTTATAAATTCGTTGATTGAAAGTAATAAAGTTAATGCAAAGTAATTGGAAATAACTGGCGATAACAAAATTATCATCAAGAAAATCTGCTGAACACCTTCAGATCGTTTTTATAGTAAGCAAATCCGTTCTGTGCTGCTATAAGTATATGGTCAGGCGCAATGCAAAAAGTTGATGAGCGGCTTGTAATTATTATGAACATAGCAATTAATTATCTTTTATACGTTTCTATTTGTAATTAAATATCATTGTTACGCGATATGTTAAATCAAGACTTGTTTTGTCAGTAGTCTGATTATCAGTTCATCTAATTGTTGAATTTAATCTTCTTGATAAACTGAGAAAATAGTTATACACCATAAGAAAATATTAAAAATAGTATGAAATATTGTTAAAATAACATGACTTTGAATACCAACATTAATAATAAACATACACTCACCCGTGCTCTTAAAGTTGCTTTAAAACACAGCAGAGCCAATGGAAGAATAATCAAATGTTCAAATGTAAGAATTATCAAAATCTTGTAAAATTCAAAATCTAGAAGAATTATTCAAAATCTAGTAAAATAAAACATCAATACTTGAAAAAGTTATGCATGTATCAATAAGCAGTAGTTTTAACTAAGTAATTGGCGATTCACTAATATTTTAATCCAAGCAAACTAACAAACACAACGAACACATAAGACCTAAAGAAGGGGAGTGTTATAAGATGACGGCGACAGCCAATGTGTCACCCTACTGGCGAGGGCTGTCAGGTGATCTACCATCCATCTAATTCTGCATTCGGGATTGTAAAGTTCTATGTTTGTTTTATGGTTGTGTGACATCATGCACTTTTGTAACATTTGTACTTGAGCTGTATGTAGATGTTACTTATCTAGGTATACAACAATATTATTACTTACTCGCCAATTTTAATTTTAGTCCCACTATTTCATTTCAAGAGTTACATTGTGTGGGTTATCATATCGCTAACAATGCGATATCAAAACACGAGTTCTCACGTTTAGACCCTATCTAGATGTGTTGCAATGTACGTTGGTGTGCTCCTTTAGGCTGAAATACCTTTTTAATTGTATGAGCTCAGTAAACTAACTGTAAACAACATAATTTAACTTCTTCTTATGAAGTCAACAATAATTATTAAATAAACTTCTAATTTAACAAAAACTTTTAAATCAATATTTTTCTATTCGTTTATTTATTACATTTCTTGGTATTTTATATAATAGTACTAAAATTAAATTTTAGCAAAATACATCTGCAACCATAAATTTACTAATATATTCAGCTGTTGTCACAGGTAAACTGATTATGAACACTATAAATTTAGTAATTTATTAATTTAATATTATTTACAATATAATTGCTTAATTAATAATAATAGATTAATAACTTCATAACTTAACAGCTCTCTCCACTCTGTTGAGAGCAATTATCATTAGACTATATCAGGCAGCGCTACCAGACTCTGATGTATACATGGTCGAGTTAAATGCATGTATAAAATAAAATACACATATGTAAAAAAAGCAGACCAGAAAGATTAAAAACAATTCTGTTCAGGAAAGACAAAATACCTTAACAATTTTGTCAGTCGACTAACGGATCTTTTCTAATTGATTCTGTACCACTACATTACCGTTACTTCAATACCACTACTTTTTTATCAATTATGGTTAGGTAAGGTCAGGTTAGTTTAGGTCACTACTAAAGTTGATCATAAACTTATAAATCCAATGATTGACTTACCGCCGAATGCGCTCTCCGTGTGTAAGTTCTTGGAAAGCGATAAGATAAGGCCAGTGATATCGGATTTCTAACGGATAAGGAATACCACAGTGGACGTAAAAATGATTGGAGAACCGTTTTTAGAGCAATAGAAAATGTATCAAGTGGTAGTGACTTAACGGAAAAGATCCCGACTAACGTTTTTATGTCACGATCTAAAATACATATAAAAAATCAATTTTAATAATTTATTTAACAAATAGAAACATTAAATTAAATTTGAACTACACTATCATGAACACAAATTAATTGTTTACACACATGCACCATTTAATAATTTTATATAATTTTCAAGTGTTTTAAAACTAGTTGTTTTAATTAGCAAAGTATTTTAAATGACATATTATTTTAAACGCATGCACTCTTCCAGGCATGTTTTGCTCTTTCTAAGGTGTACCAAGATGGGCCCACGGCTTCAGTCCCTGCAACTTTAGATATAAGGGCTTGACTCTTCTATTGGTCTTATGTGTTCGTTGATCAAACACGACGCATTATGACTGAACAAAGTAGGCACTGAACACTGAAAAGTAGTTTCCAATAATGTGGTTGTGCAAAGAACAAAATTGAAAGAAGGAAGAGTTGTGAGACCCGAATGGAGCGTCTACATCATAATTACCGTCCCCCGATAGATAATCAGCTGTTGTAATCAAGCACGTCCCTCACCTCGACATTAAACAGACGAACCTGCTACAATACCAGTACTATTATCCAGCGTCTGTTACATCACCTGACATCACCTAAGAAATTCCTTAGGATCACAAGCATATTTTGCCAAATAATTTACTTTCATACATACGTTTATAGCCAGGGACAGTGAAATATACGACTTTAAAAATGATGAGATAGATAATTCATAAGTAATTAAAATAAATAAATAAACCCAGAACTAATGAGAAGTGCAGTAATCCCGCCAAATGGGGGCTAAATGTTAAGGATATAATAATATATATTCTGTTCACAGTTATTTCAACATCAGAATGGCATCCAATAAATCATTGCCATCCACAAGGTCATTGCTATAGAAGAATGGGATGTTCTTATAGTGTAGCAATGATTTGGGTGTTGTAGAGGGAAGGTAATTTGATAGCCACGCTTGTCAGATTTCTGAAAATCAGATCAATATTACTTAGTTCAGATTTCACACTTAAATGTAGGTAACTAAGTGACCCTGTACATTAGTCTAATATTAAATAGATTTTTAATCAGCATAATACGTGTTGGTACATATCCAGTACAAGTAAACGTCACACAATAAAAATTTATTACAATATAGGCAAAAAATGCACAAATATATTACATTTGTGAGTCCCTGTGGTCTGAGAAAGGTGAGCGTGGTTCACCGAAACCGATCACCATAATATTTGTGCATTTTGTACTTGTACTGTAATATATTTCTGCATTTTGTGCTTATATTGTAATAAATTTGTGTTGTGTGACTTTTACTTGTACTTTATAATATTAAATGGACAGTCAACCTTAGTTAGTTACAATGACTACACTCGTCAAAGAGTCCTACCCACTCATATATGGATGATTAGTGTTTTATTAATTAAATAAATAAACTGTGTTGGAATATATTACTTACGTTGTGAATAGATATTTTGAGGATGAGTAGATTTTTATGGAAAAGCATACTTTTAGCATGTTTTGTTTCCTTTCATCAATAAAAAATGTACCATACCAAGTGTAGAATACGCATTACAATAAATACATGAATTTGATGACTTTCATCCATGTTTTCATGCATTTTGACTTTCTAGCCTATCGAGTATTAAATATCAACGCTTAAGGGGACTTGAACGCAAATTTTTTTAAAAAAGTCATTTTTTTGTTTAGTATTGGTTTTTGTTATTTGAAGTTTCCTGAACACGAAAATACCATATTTAGCAACCAAAAAATATTATAATCCCCTTAAATAAATTTTTAAAGTTATCTCTGTAGCCTGATTTTTCAACCTCCCAGCACCAACACTTTATACAGTAATGCAATTCTCTCTGCTAAGGTTATTCAAAAGGCTGTAGAATTGTTTTCCTGTGTCGTGTTTATATTTTAGCAGACACATCAGTTGGAATTGTTTGTTTATTCACTTCTGTTACTAAGTATATGGTTAGGTTAGTTTATCGACTAACCTAACAAGATAAAACAAGTTGTTTTATCTTGTTTTAACTTCAAGATAAAACAACTTTATCTTTTATCTTGAAGTTAAAAGATAAAAGTTCAATTATCTTTGAACTTTGAAGTGAAATTTCACAAAGTTGTTTGTGTTTAGAATAACTACATTTGTGAAAGTTATAGTGAGTATAAATACAATGACACGTCCTAAAGGAGTATTTAAAAAGCGTGTAAACAAAGGTAACAGGTATTATAGAACTGTTTCAATACCTTCTCAAAATGAAGCTTTGAGAAATGAGTCTCCTCCTAGGCCTAGCCTAACACCTCCCAGTGCTTCTAAAGAGAAATTGAACTCTAGTGGAAACAACTTTGAAGATTTTGAAGGCTCAAGCCAGAACCTTATTGTTAGCTTTGATGTGATAAAAGCAATGTTTGAAAAGGTTGCATGCAAACAATGTGGGAACTCTGTTACCCTATCCCAGAGTGAAAAACATCGTAATGGTTTAGTGAGTAGACTAAGCGTATCTTGTTCTTTATGTAACAATGAAGATCTATATTGGACATCTAAAACTAACCTAAAAAATACTGGCATGTTTGACACCAACCTCAGATTTTTTTACGGCCTTAGATGTATAGGCAAGGGATTGGAGGCTGGTAAAATGTTGTGTGTGATGTTGAATCTACCCCCACCGAGTACATCTCGGAGTAAATATACAGACATTACTTGTAAGGCCTTGAAGGTTGTTTCTGAGCAATCTATGGTAAATGCCACCAAGGCTGCTATAGCAGAAAATGAAAAAGGCATTGAAGAACATGAAGAAAAGACTAACCTCACCGTTGCGTTTGACGGAAGTTAGCAGAAGCGGGGCTTTCGCTCCAAAAATGGGTATGTTACTGTCACATCCATGGATACGGGAAAAGTCCTGGATATTGAGGTAATGACAAAGTTTTGTAGTGGCTGCACTAAAGCACCAAATGAAGAAAAAAGAATAGCTCATGCTATCTTTTGCAAGAAAAATTACGAGGGTTTCAGCGGAGGTATGGAAACTGTTGCGGCTGTTTCAATCTTTGGACGATCTCAAGAGAAGCGAGGAGTTCAATATGTCAACTTCCTTGGTGATGGGGACTCAAAGGCTTTTGAACAGGTGAAAGAGAGTAGGCCATATGAAGGTAAAGAGATAAATAAACTAGAATGTATAGGCCATGTCATGAAACGGATGGGCACGCGTCTGCGCAACCTAAAGACTAAAATGGGTGGTACGCTTTTGTCGGACGGAAAGTCGATCAAAGGAGCTGGCAGACTAACCGATAAACTGATTGATGAATTACAAGGGTATTATGGCAAGGCTATCAGGGACAACACTCACAGCTTGGAGTCTATGAAAAAGGTGGTCTGGGCTACATATTTTCATCGTTTGGCAACAGACAGCAACCCGTGCCATCAATTGTGTCCAGCACCACCCGACACATGGTGCAAATATCGTAAAGCAGAAGCTAAGAATGAAGCTTACCGTCACACACATTCCATCCCTGAGCCTATAATGATTGCCATAAAACCAATATATAAAGCTTTATCACATCCTGACCTGCTCAGAAAATGTTTACATGGACGAACTCAAAATGTAAACGAGTCGTTCAATAACATCGTGTGGACTCGAGTCCCAAAAAATGTATTTGTAGGCCTAGACACTTTAGAAATAGGTGTTAGGGATGCTGTCATTACTTTCAATGATGGCAATATATCAAGGCTCAGGGTTCTTCAAGAACTTGGAGTGTGTGATATGGGTAAGCACACAATTCCTGCTCTCCGACAATTTGACGACATCCGACTGCGGCAAGCTGAGCGCGCTGCGGAGGCAATGACTAAAGAAAGTCGGACCAAGAAAAGGAGGAGGCTTCTTGGTGAGGAAGAGGATAATGATGACCAGTATGCTCCTGGGGGATTTTAAGGCTGCAGTAAGTGTTATATTTGCTATTTTGTACAAATGAAGTGTTTTTTTGCGATTTACCGAAGTTTTGATTTTTTTTGTACAAATGACCCGTTTTCTCAGAAAGTAGTAAAGATTTCAAGCTGAAATTTTTACAGTGCACTTAATAGGTATACTAGACACTACTGATCTACTATGAGGCTATTTTATGAGAATTCAACATAATTATAAAATAAAATTTACTTGAAAAATGAGGATTTTTGTAAGGGTTTTAAGAAAAATTCATAAAACTGTTAATTTTTAATCGAAAGTCTTAAAACAAGATCATTAGCTATTTAAGGTGCAAAAACATAAGGGGTAAAAATTTCAAGTCCTTATCTTTATCAACTCCTGAGAAAATGGGGCAGAAAGTTGGCCATTTTAACATGGGATCTTATGGGCCTTTCAAGTCCCTAAATGCCTTACCCTCTTTATTTGACATAACCTTACCTTTTTTGTTTTTATATTTGTAGGTATATATGTAACATTTAGTTATTTTTTGTTTTATTCCATTAATGGTTAGTTGTAAGTTATATAATTTGTAGAATTAAGTCATTTTTCATTTCAATTCATGACCTGTCTCTTAATGACGTCTGGATATTAAGAGCTAAGAGGACCCATCTTAGAATCTTTCATCTAAAGTCTCCAAAACACTTGGTCCCTAAGTAGCCGAACAACAGTTACATAACTGCGCCACTAGACAATGCAGTCCTGTTGTTTGAATGGCATTGTTTAACCAATAAAACCGATTAGTGACTAACCTTTCCTAGAAATATTGCAGCTAGTCATAGTCACCACTCCCTACCATAAAACCTTCTTATGTATGTCTCTTCACTCTCGCAGTTCATTATGAACATTGACACACGTTGACACCTTAACGGTCATTAAAAGACAATGTCTATTCCTATTTTATAATCCTAACATTTCCTTTAGCACAATATCTCTTTAGACGAATACCAAATACGATTTAAATGAATTCTAAAATATATATTTAGTACTAGCTTTGACTGAGGTATTAAATCTGTTTTATAATGCATATTCCTTTTTGATAATCTGTTAATTAATTCAGTGTAAAATGTCAAAATAAAAGTATTACAAGCGATGTAACTCAGTGACTAAAGCTTCTCTGTGGAGGGCATGGTTCAAGGTTTTAATGGCCAACCGAGCTAACAGTCGGTACTCTACCTGTTGAATACAGTTCACGCAGAGGCCAGTAGGCCCATGTCAAATGGAAAGTTAAGTAAAAAAAGCTGCACATCGAGAAAGCGAATCTAGAGTTTTATATTAAAGGTGCTAAAAACTTTCTTAAATTAATTATTAATCAGATAGATATACGAGTAGACCCCATCCACGCGTTGTTAATTGTTTAACTAAGTAGTTGACTTTTAAACTAGTGCTATAAAATTCTCTGCGCAGCAATATCGACTAGACCAAAGGCTTTTACCGTGAATTTTACAAAATGTGAACACCTCTTCGGTATTGTACTGATTATAATTTATTAAAGTGTCTCAACGATTGTTATTGTATTCAACGAAAATTATTGTTTCTAAAACAAAATTAACTTAATTGATGTGTTAGAAAAAGAAAAAAAATTATAATTCACAGAAAAATTATACATTAGATTAATCTTTAAATTTTGGTGGGTTAAGTTCTTAATTGATTGAAGGATTAAGTATCATTTCACAATTTATGAATATTTTTAAAATTCAATATGTTGTTTCATTGAAATTTTTGATGTTTATTTAAATCCTAACATATTTTCATTTATGTAGTATAAGAAAACATATATTGTACATATTTTATATGAAAAAGTAGAGGGCGATGTCATTTTTCCCTTACTTTACACATTTCTCGTAGACTATTGATCTTTGTGGGAAACTAGCAGACATTAAAGGGTCAAACCAGTACACCACAAGAAGAACATTGCCCCTAACAGTCAATACCAGGATTAGAACCTGCACTATCTTAACACAGGTTTAAAGTTCTGAAGCCTTAGCCTGCTTGGCCACTGGCCCTCCACAATGTTAACGTTATAAAATTATAATTTTCCGGCGTGGTGGCTCAGTAATTTATGATCAATGTTCAAAAAAAGTTGTAGAATTTATGATCAATATATGTTTCAAATTTGTCTAAATACACTGAGGCCAAAATGAACAGAAGGATATCACTTATTCAGACTTACTGCGATCAAACAACTGTGTTTAATCAGGAACCGGTTCATTGTGTCTTCACCACTATTGCTCCTAACGAATAGCCACTCAAAGAAATGTGAAGGGAAATGACTCATACTTTTTTAACTTCGGGATCAATATACGTATTTTTAACAACGAGGCCGGTCTTATCCTTAACCTTACTCTACCCATTCCCCATACACTGTTAATCTGTATTTATTGAGACAGAGAAAGGGGTTGAACCAGTACAGTATAAGGTGAACATTATTAATAAACAATTTCATTCTAGACTGAAATTGAGCTGTGCTATCTCGAACCCAGGCTCTAAGTTCTGACGCCGATGGCGAGCGGTTCGCCTAACATGCTTGACTGTCTGTGTGCTCCAACATGCTCGACGGATTTGTTGGGTTGAGCGCTCGGCTCGTCAGGACGGTCCAACTCGAGCCGCTCGCCCAACAGGTTAGGTCGTGTGTGGTAAACCGTGAAGCGGCTCGCCCGACATATCTTTATGGTAATAGACTAGATAAAATCGACAGATTTTCTGGGACCATAGACGTGTTTTAGTTGTAGTGTAGAACTAGTGTAGTGTTTTGTGTGTCCTGTGTAGTTGTATGTTGTTTGTATTAGTTTAGTTTTTCGTTTGGTTGAGATTTATACTGTGTTTGTTTTATTGTAATTGTAATATAAATGAATTTTAACGAGAACAACACATTCTGGACAGAGTTTATTGAGCTCTACAGAGATCAGCGCCCATTGTGGGACATCAAAACCAAAACTTATTGTAATAAGCATATAAGAAATGAGTGCTACAGTGTTCTCATCGAAAAAAGCGAAGGAGGCGTTTTCTGATTGCGATGAAAAGCTTGTAAGAGCTAACATTGAACTAATTACAGCTTCCCTCTCTCAGGAGTTAAAGAAAGTGCAGAATTCTAAAAATAAAATGGGTAGTGCGCAAGAAGAAGTGTATGAACCTAGTTTATATTTTTATGATTTACTGTTGTTTACCGTAGACCAAGAAGTCACTAGAAAAGGCCGTTCATCGATTTCACCAGCAATGAAAAGAAATAGAGTCGGAATGGAATTGTTTTTACTTAAACACATCACACCACCACACAGCGTAACAGGTGAGTCAACATCCATTGTTCAACTGACGAAGTGCCAGGATCCTCGATCGTGTGTGGACGCCTCCCAAATCCAACCTGACTTCCAACCCAACATGCTCGACCGTGTGTGAGGGCTTTAGACTGCATGGCCAGTGGCTCGCCCAACATACATATTTTACCAATTTACATGGAAGATATTCTCTTAGAAATAAAGGGCAACACGATGTATATGGACGACGGTGCCACATGTCATTTTAGAACCTAATATGGCATTATCTCACTCCATACCTTACATATATGGACTGGCCTAACGACGAAAAAGTACACTATTTGCATATGAGTATGTGTTTCTTTAAAATTACAACAAATTCAATATGTGAATTAAAAAAAAAATCAACCTTGAAATTGATTGTCATCAGATGGCTCTTAAAGTCAAGGAAGAAAAGGAAACGACCTAACCCTATTTACATATGGAGGCAATACCAGTACTAATGGTTGGCTAAAACCATTGGCATTATTATGGAGATGCTGAATTAAGTCATCATTCAATGTATCATCAGTGGTTTCACGGGCCACGTTTTGTGGAACGATGACTCTCCCCACACTACTCCATCTTGACCATTGAAAAGAATCCAACGCCATATGGGCTATAAGCTGCCTTTAGCTTCTTTTTAAGTAACAGTGGAAAGGCCTTAAGAACAAATATATTGTTAAGAGTTAAACATTAAACTATGACGTATTTTACCAATTTTAATACTAATAAATTAAATCCACGATCATATAAATCAAATTACTACGTAAAATACGATGAGAAAGATACCACATGACAAAAACTAAATAAGGTATATGTAAAAAAAACCTTCGTCGGTGTACATTTCAAATACAAATTGAAGTTTTTTTGTCATAAAACTCAAACATTAATATAATATTTTGAAATATTGTCCATAAAGTCATATAGATCCATACAAATCCATAATCCTGAACTGTAGATTTACTATGACATGCTTTGGATTGCCATATTTATCTCACAATTGTATGCCATACACGTTTTTGACGAAGAAAATAACTAAATAATGTTTAACATGACGTTAGTAATAAAACCAAATCATTATCTTGTAAAACCCATTACGTCACAGTAAAACATCGAGTAATGAAACGAAGGCATTTTCAGATCCACTGACATACCATTTTCAGATCCACTGACATACCATTTTCAGATCCACTGACATACCATTTTCAGATCCACTGACATACCATTTTCAGATCCACTGACATACCATTTTCAGATCCACTGACATACCATTTTCAGATCCACTGACATACCATTTTCAGATCCACTGACATACCATTTTCAGATCCACTGACATACCATTTTCCAGACAGATGACATTAAGTTATTTACGTTCAGCATTTAAATTTAATGTCTAATGCAAAAAATGCAATCGTATATTAGTGCCTCCATATAATTGACAGTTACATAAATAATCATTTCACTTTTTATTCTATTTATGCTTATTACTGATATTTTGTTACGTGGTGTAAAGGACCAATCTAAATAGTTCTGTTATTAAAAATTGATTAGTTTTATAAGAAATATATATATTTGGGGTTAGAAGGTAGCAGGTATGTATTGTTCTTATATGATTGTTTTGGATATTACAAGTAATTTTTATAGTATAATACTAAGTAAATTTTAAAAACTAATTAATTTTTATAGTAAAGAAAGCTATGTTAAGGGACTGTTTACTATTTATAGTAATATATGTCCTCGTTAAACAACAGTTGGATTTAAAATAAAAATATGCCTAAAATAATTCACATGCGGAAGAACATGCGGAAGAACGTTTAATCCTTTTTTTTGTTTGCTAAAAATCACTCTTGAAATAATAACAATAATCCATTTAATTCTTAAAATGTATATAAAACATCAAACTTGGATAATACCTAGGTACGGTTTTCAGAACTTATAATCAATAAGCCTTTTTTTGTAACATAAATATACTGTATTTATCTTAACAAACAAAATAGAGTTCAGCCAACTTAAAAATTAAACCAGTTTAATAACAGTTTATTAAAAACATACTAAAAACAAATAACTACTATACATGTTTATCCAATCAGTTCAAATTAATATCAATAAGACAGGTAAATAATAAAAAATGGTCCAGTGTACATAACCACGATTTTATAGTTTTGTAGCATACAATTAATAAAAATATCTAAATACATTGAAAATAATGGAATGATATGACAATTGCCAACCAAGGTTCTCATTGGAGTTTAGCAGTATGTAGCAAAGAGGACCAAACTGTTTACCACTTAGACTGTTCTCATTCCCACAGCTATAAGCATGTGGAATACTTAATTAACAATATAGGATTATATCAAAATTTAATCGAACTATCAGTAACTCAACATATATTTAAATTGGAATATGGACTAGCAATCTTTACTAGTTAATTGAAAATACAGTACACTTCGACACAGTTTTTAAGTTTAAACAATTCTTACCCCAATCTTGATGATTTTTTGTATTTCCTATACGTTCCAAAATATGATAAGGGATGTATCTATTTTGTTTCTCTATGTTCAGTTATATTTATTTACTGTGGTAAACAGCTGATGGTTATTGTTGTATGCCGGAGTTAAGTTGAGAATAAAATGTAAACAAGTTTATTATAATTTTATACTTATTTATTACAAGTCACTAAGCCATAAAAATAAGTAAAACATTATCAAGTGTAAATCGAAATCAATAATTTAATTTTCTCCAATTAAATTCACAGAAAACCCTAAATTTAGGGATGGCAGAACATCCAAGAAAATACAACAAACTATTTATTCACATCATGATAATTTACGAAGGACATTCCTAAAATAAAATACTAAAAATAATCATAAAAAACACACAAATATCAGAAAATACAGTGAATCCATTCTTTCACAAAATATATATAATTTATTAAAAAAATTTGTAGAAAATTAAGAAATTCTTAATAATGATAGAGAGGATTACTCTCCTTCAACTCCCTCAAATAAAGAAAGGAAACCATAACAATAGAAAACTATTCCGTAGCCAAACAACTGGTAAAGCTCAAGAAGTGTACAAATTAAAACTGAAATTAATAAAAAAGTAACATTATACAAAACATTAAAATTATATCAGACAGTTGATGAAGAGGATTATTATCCTTAATAGGCAAACAATCATCACAACATAATGTTTCATCTCATGTATTTACTGGAGACACGCTTGGTTTTTTAAAAATATAAAACGGAGAAAAATACAAGAAACTGGTAATAAAGATTATTGTTTTATATGAGTTAAATGATTTAGATGAAAATGTAGAACTTAAAGTGATCAACTCAAGGTGGCCACAAAAAGTACTAATTTTACAGAAAACTTTAAATGGGGAACTTTGCCTAACTTTTTATGTTCATTACAATTACGCAGTTCAAATGTTTAAAAAAATCTGTTGCACTTTTCCAATATGGTGGTCAACTTTGACATATCTTACGAAAGCCCCAATTTTTAATGATGTGAATAGGTTTTACTAGTGGTTCTTAAACTTTTTTACAATTATATTATTTTGATATAGTTAACCATTTAGCCGCTAGGAGCACTGAAAGTTTCAAAAATTCTTCACGAAAATTCATTAAAGAGGCATGTTTAACAATTTAAAAACAATGAAGCTTAACAGCTCAGAGTGCAATATTTTTATTTAATTAGGTGATAAACACCTGTTACAAATTCATGAATACATTAATTACTGTATTTTAAAAATACTGAAAAACCTTGTAAATGCACAGCTATTAATTGTGTAAGTATAATAAAAAGTCATAATGAGTGATAGAATACAGTGTAAAACAATACCACATGATTGTGTTGCTAGGAAATAATCAGCTGTTTCATTGTTGCTTTTTTTTCATTGCTTTAAAATGTTCACACTGGTTTTACCTCACCTAACCTATTAATTGCTTTGTTACCGGAATCACAGCTGTTAATGGTCGTCTGTTGTACTTCTTTTACTGTACTTGAACTTACCCAATCAATTCTTTTGTGAATCACTCTGGTCTGAGGATTGTGAGCGTGGTTCACAGAAATCGATCACCATAATATTTGTGCATTTTATACTTGTATTGTAATATATTTGTGCATTTTGTTCTTATATTGTAATAAATTTGTGTTGTGTGACGTTTACTTGTACTGTTTTTATTTTTAACAAGATGCAGACTATCTCTATATCTAAATTCAAATTGTGACTAAATTTAAAATTTGAGTACGCATTTTCATAATTTTACCAATTTAACGTAAAAATATGACTTTGAAACGATTTATGATAAATATTTACAACGTTTTATAGGAGATGGAACTGTATTCAATAGAAGAGTATACTGAACATTTTTAAAAAATTGAAACGATTTTTTAAATTAAATGTTCAAGACCTTTAACCTTTAAGAAGAAACAATTTACTGAAAATGATAAAAGTCTATTTCATATTTATAAAAAAGAAATTTTGATCTATACGTTACAATAACATTTATAAATTATATATCAAATTATTATATATAAGTAAATCAATTGTAGAGACATTAAAAAATAAGATATTTTAATGATTTACTCAAAGATAATAACATATTATTTATGAGTTTATTTCGTAATTTTTTCAGTTATTATACCCCCAATATTAAAATAAACCTTACATAACAGAATATCCTCGTATAAAAGATCCACGGATCCTTCTACTAGGTCTAGAAGACTCTCTATTAACGCTCTCGAGGCCATTCAATTAGAAATTCCAAGTGACAATGAGAGTCAAGGTAAATACTCAATCATGACGTACATTATATCTTTCTTGGAACCACATCCCAGCAAGTGGAGGGGTCTATGAGTTGTTATCGGTTAAATACAAAAAGGTAAATCTCTATAGTATACATTACTCATTGAATAACTGTATTCAATAAATTGAATCAATGGATATTTTTTATCAAACACAAAATAACTTTTCAGTGAATTAATAATATTGGAATTAATTAACTAATTAATGAATAAAAAAGTATATAACAAAATGTCCAACAAGTTATGCTAAGAGACTATATAATAAGTTTTTATTTTCGAGTGTTTTTGAAAGTAAAGTTTTGTATATTTTTAACGTTCGGTCGTGAACATTTTTAAGCTAGGCGTTGATTTAATATTTACGTACCATTCTTATTTGGGGGAGACAACATGTTTTATATATAGAAAAAAAAAAAAACATGGAAAGGACTCAAGAGCTTTCCTTGACAGTGATAAGGAAGGGATCGGGCCGATAATCTCCTGTCAAACGCAGACTTCCAAGTTCTAACTCTTATTTTCAGTCTCAGTAATTTTTAAAAGAGCGATTCTTATAAAATAATAAATAGAAAATCTATTTCCTTATTTTAACTAAAAATAAAACATTTTAAAATGCATCTATTTAAGTAATTGGTACACTACATCATTTTCGTTTCTATCGATAATGTGCAAAACAGACTATCGATAGAAACAGT
>JAQJVL010001164.1:95000-241697 GCA_035578905.1 Stictocephala bisonia
TTGGCGTTTTAAGTTTAACTAAAAAGATAGTCCAATATATGCAGGGTGAGTCCCGTAAAATGACCTAAATGGATATATAATAAAAATAAAAAATAAAACTGATAAAACCAAACCCCACTAGTCATGTGTGGGAATCTAATGAAAATAGTTTCATTTCATTCTATTTACAGAATATTACAAATATGGTGGTTCGGATTCCAAATCTCAACATTTATAAATTCAAACCTCATATATGTCAATGTCACATTGTACATAATTTTAAAACTCCTTTAAAACGAAATGTTTAGGTGAAAACATTTTGTAAAAATATTTTATCGTTTCCAAATGG
This sequence comes from Stictocephala bisonia, assembly GCA_035578905.1. Lineage (NCBI taxonomy): Eukaryota > Metazoa > Arthropoda > Insecta > Hemiptera > Membracidae > Stictocephala > Stictocephala bisonia. The sequence goes on from JAQJVL010001164.1 coordinate 95,329, forward strand.
TGGACCAAAACATAATAAAAATTCGGTCATTTCCAAAAATCACTCTATTTGTTATATTTTTTGCAATAAGATAGTTAAGCTTAAAATTTTGAATTATTTAGTACATTTTCTTAAAAATGACATGCCTCATGACCACATTTCAACAATCATTCTTACCCGTAATACTTTAAAATTTGGAAAAAGTTAAAAAGCCGGTAGCTCAAAATTCTTAAATGAAAAGGTATGTCGTGTCGTACCTCATTCTAAAAGTCTTTTAAAAATAACACTTTTTTACATTTAAACCATTTCTAACCCTTTTGGAATGAGAGCTCAAAAACTGTTATTTTAACAATTTTAATGCTGAAAATATATACTTTTTTGCTTTATTATTAAAACTATAATAACACTCAGTGTATGTATTGACTTAATTGAGGTACCAACAGACATAATAAAGCAGCATAAAAAGCCTCAGGTGGTTTGTATTCTCCCTACATGTAAGAAATGTTCAAGCATCTTTTCATGTTTATATTATGTTATTGGTTAAATTTATTTATATAATAAGAATAATAATTTATTTCCTGCAAAAACATACTACAGATACAGTTACAATTTAACATATATACAGGAATTTCTAACCATCGCTGCCAGTAAAGATGGTTAGTACATCAAAAATGTCTCTTTTACATCACTTTCTAGTGATACAAATCATAATACAAATCATCTGAGGCTTTTTATGCTGCTTTAATATGTCTGTTGTTGTCTAAATTAAGTCAATACATACACTGAGTGTTATTATAGTTTCTAATAAAATATCAAACTAGTATATAATTTCAGCATTGAAAATTGTTTAAATAATAGTTATTGTGATGTCATATCAAAACGGTTAGAAATTCACAAATGGTTTGAATGTAAAAAGGTTTTATTTTTAAGAATTTAAATGAGGTAAAACATAACAACCTTTTCATTTAAGCATTTTGAGTCACCAGTTTAAAAATTTTTCATAATATTTAAAGTTTTGCAGGTAAGAAAGGTTGTTGAAATATGATCGTGTGGAATGTCATTTTGTAGGAAATTAGGTACAAAATAGTTCAAATTTTAAGATTAAAAATTGTATTGAAAAAAAAAAAAACAGAAAAATACATTGATTTTTCAAACGACAAAATCTTTTACGTTTTGGTCCACCATTTTGAAACGGTAAAATATTTTTTCACTACACTACTATGAGTTCAGCTGTTTTCGTTATGTGTTTGCAACCTGCGAAACATCATATTTTCAACAACTGTCTATTGTTTACTACCGAAAGTAACATTGTTTACAACCGAAAATTTTCCACAGTCAACAACACGTGTTTTATTCTGTAGTGTAGTGAAAAGTATCTTTCAAAACTCGAGTGAAAGTGTTTTGTATGTTCTTGACCATTTGAAGTGCTCGACAAGTCTCGCACTTCAAACATATGGTCTCGAACATGCAAAACCCCACTTTCCACTCTTGTTATGAAATATACTATTTCACTACACTACTATGAGTTCAGCTGTTTTCGTTATGTGTTTACAACCTGCGAAACATCATATTTTCAACAGCTGTCTATTGTTTACTACCGAAAGTAACATTGTTTACAACCGAAAATTTTCCACAGTCAACAACACCTGTTTTTATTCCGTAGTGTAGTGAAAAGTATCGTTCAAAACTCGAGTGAAAGTGTTTTGTATGTTGTTGACCATTTGAAGTGCTCGACAACTCTCACACTTCAAACATATGGTCTCGAACATGCAAAACCCCACTTTCCACTCTTGTTATGAAATATACTATTACAAAATGTTTTTATCAAACAATTTAATTTTAAAGCAGCTTTAAAATTATGTACAATATGACATCTATTTGCATTTGAAAGTTTTGAGTTTTGGAATCCGAACTAAGAGTTTTGGCATATTCTGTGAATAGAAAGAAATAAAACCACTTTCAGTGGGTTCCCTAAACCAGACTTAGTGGGGTTTGGTGTTGTCAGTTTTATGATAGCTCACACCGTTCTCCCGTTATCTATTAAGACACTCTACGTGACTCACCCTGTATATTGCACATGAACGTATATAACATTGTGCTGGCGTTTCTAAAACCGTTTGGCAATTTAGTACTTCAAACGGAAACTAAACTTCTTATCTTTGTATATTTTTTACGGATAGAAACAGATTCTGTATATGGATATAAACTGTAGAACTATAAAATATTGTCTGTCTGGTAATTTAAATATCTGAATATCTCGTAGTGTGTAGTTTAAACAAAAACACAAATTACACGATTCCCAGTAGCTACGAACCACAAATTTGAAACAATCTTGTTTTTGATGGTAATGTTTCACAGTGTTTTATGCATACTGTACACTGTATCAATGCATGTTATGTATCAATGGATTTATGCATATTATACAATTTTTATCCAAAATAAAGACAAAATGAAAAAAATATTACCCCATTATTATAAAGATAAGCCTCATCATCAGCCAAAAGCTTTCTGAATGATTCAGGCTGTACGCTTTTATACCTTTTTCAATCAGTTTGTGCTTCTTCCACTTTTGCGATTTCCTTTTGTGGCCATTCTTGATAACTGAGTATATTCAATTCCATTTAATTTATTTTCGCAAGTGCAAATACACATTGCTGCAGTGCAAAGCTAACCTAACCATCTAGCTATATGCTAGCTGATGGAAAATATATATTACTAAATAATTTTGTCATTACATAATATTCAAATATTCAATATGAAGTTATAAATGAAAAAAAATACTCAGAATTAATCAATTTGACTAAAAAGTAAGACAACTATTTTATGTGTTTTACAAAATGATGATTTATCACCGTAGCAACAGCCTGTAACAAAATATTTCTACTAATCTTTCAACAATTCATTGGTTTATTTACTGTTGCTTCATTTGAAATGCACCTAAACATGTTAAAAATCATCGGGTGTGAGATAATAGCTTACCCTACTTATTTTTGACATATTTTTTCAAGGACGTGCTTGTGTACCACGTCTGACGACTAACTGGAGTAAGGTCTCACACAAAGGTCGACATGGTAGACCCCTGGCTACAGAGGTAAGCTATATATGCTTGGAGAAGCACATTACGGTATTGCCCAAAACTACAGGTGCGAACACATTAGTTACAGTTAAGTTATCTTACTAATTAGTCTGGACATTCCAGTTTATTGAATATAAAATCTTCCAGTGATATAATGTGTTATTTAGTGAAGATATTCAAGATATTAACTACCTTCCTAAAACTACTAAAGATGGATCCAAATACTTCATGTAGATAACTATAGTAGTCCTCGCCAGTGGTCTTGATAACGGAGTCAAGCAACAACGAGCGTGGTTGTTCCTTGGATGGGTGACCGTCAGAGCGATCCCGTTCTTGCACGCAGCCCGCCTACCCGTTCACTGTTGTCCAGAAGTCATCCTTAAGCCATTGGTCTCCAGATTAAGTGTTAGAGAGGGCTTCTTATCCCTAACTTCGCCTGGAAAAATAAGACGGTCTTTAACTTTAACTTTTATATACTTGAATTTTTATATTGGAAATCACCTATAAACTTATATTTTTACAACTTACTAAAACATATTAATAAATATTCAAAAATAAACATACAGGAATTTCATTCTTATGTGGGCGGGAGCATTAGGTAGGTGTGAGATATTTCAAAATCGTAAAATAGTTGTGAGGGGAGGGTTATCCTTTTATAGGTGTCAGTGAACTTGTGATTTATCAAGTTTACACGAGAGTGAGTGGGTGGGATATTTATAAACTTCACATAAGTGTGGGTGGGTGCGTGGTTTTTAACATCTGTAAGGGAGAGGTTAAGTAAACGTTTTAATAACGTCAGAATAAGTGGATCATCATCATTCATCATCATTCTTTATTAACATATTCATTTGTACACAACAGTAAACCCTTGTTACAAATATGATGCATTGTCAAATACTAATACTAACTTAACATAATCAACTAATAGAGCTATATAACAATCTCAAAGCTAATAGAGTTAATAAAGTTTAAACAATCAATAAAAAATGTAATCTGAGCAAAGTTCCAAATATTCTTTTACAGAATAAAAAGAATGTTCCACTAGGTATTTTCTGAGCATTTTTTTAAACTGTTTAAAGCTATTGCACTGTTTTATTTTTATTGGCAGATGGTTAAAAAGCCTGACTCCCATATGGAGTGCTCCCTTTTCAAGTTTTGTAGTTTTGTGGATGGGGTAAAATAAAAGGTTTTCGGATCGGGTTTGATTGTTCGGTTTGGTCAAGGAATTTAGGTTTTTAAAAGTTAACGAGAGAACAGATTGAATATAAATTCACCATCACCATTCACCATCACTGGATAGATGGTGTATTTGTCATCGTCACACCAGTCCCACCAGTGTGGGTGAGCGAACGGTTAATCAACCTCGAACAAGGTAGATGTAGAGGTTGGAGTTCTTTGTCATGCGACTTTGTGTGTGGGAGGCTTATTAACGCTTTATATTGTGGTTGTGCAAATGTGATAGGGTAGTGTAGGGGAAGCTTATCAATAGCGCAGGAGTGCGTTTGTGGGTATAAGGTTTACCAAATTCGTACGGAGGGGGAGTTGATAGATTATAGAAAAACCCTTCACCGATTAAGGTATCGTCACTTTGAATAACAGATAGATTTGAAAACCCCTCACGATATGGATGGGTGGGAGGTTTCTCAAAGTCGTACGTCTGTAGGTGGAGGGGTTTTCAAACTTGAACGACTTTTTGTGTGTAAGTGAAAAGATAGTTAACATCGTAAGAGGGTGGGTAGGTGAATGGTTAGTAAGTAGTTGATAGAGTAGCGGGGTTTCAATTTTCTACGATTTCTTGAGTGGGTATGAAACAAGCAAAGCTCTAAAGACAGCTTTAGAAAGTTCTATATAAATTATTTTGTAATCTACAACCACTTCACAATATTAAAACTAAAACTCTTGGTTATCAGACACCCGTATACAAATTTCGTTTATTTTGATAATAAAATTATATATTTATAGTTACTTAATATTTTTAAACAATTCAATCGATAAATTTTATACATTAAACATTTCTATAGTTTAATATTAAAATACTGAATATATCAACTACTACATGTAATGCTCTTCTTTATAGAACCATTAAGATACATTTAATTACAATTAATTGCTTATTAGAGTTCAACCGTCAATGTTTGACGTTTCTGATTCTCATTAATCATGACATTTCATTTGACAGAGTAAATCTAACAAAGTTTATGGAGATATTAAAAACATGATTCATATAGCATGTGGGGGTTATAGCATGTGCATTGGATGAAAGACGGACTAGAGGAATTAATGTCACAGAGGAAATTTTATTTTTAACAGAATCACAATAAAGACGTAACGCATTATTATTGCTGTTTTTTTTTTCAATATTACCTTAAGGAAGTAATATAGGTTTGTTACTAGAATAAGTAGAATTAGAAATATTGTACTCAATATGTTTTGTACAGTAGAAAGGAAAACAATTCATTGCATTGGATTTTAAAATATTATGATGGTCGTTGGTGAGCATGAAAAAGAAGTAACTACAAAGCCACAAGGCTATATTAAGGGAAGCAAAATATTGGTAAATAAAACTGAGAAAAATTGGGGAAAGAAAAAACAACTTAAAATGATATTGAAAGCATAACTCAATGAAAAATTACAGACATCTAAATTTGTTTGATGTATGATTGGAAACTATCCTCAAGAATTTCAAAGGCGAAGAAAATTTAATAAATTATTTAGAACATATTTTGGACAGCTAGAAAAAGAATTAGGGGGAAAATAAAATGAAAAGACTGTAGTGTATTTTTTAGATACTGGAAGCTGGAACTGGAAAAAAATTCAAGGCCCTCTACATTGAAAAAAATTAAAATGTAATGAAAATAAATAAAATATTTAAACCTTCAAATGAAAGTAAAGGGTGTTTTAACAGACAGATATAGTTATCTACATAGTTATTTACATAAACAGATATAGTTAGTACAGGATGGTCTGTACTGTACCAAGACAACAGTATTAAACTAATTGTAGCTAAGTAAAGTTTATTCTAAGTAGTTACATGTGGCTCAAATCCATTTCTCCGAGTAACTCCGAGTAATACAAAATTATCGTAGGTTTTCTTATATTTCAACGTGAACGTTTAGATAAAAAAATAAACGGATAAATGAAGCTTGAAGATATTGGAAATATGTAGGTAAGACAAAGAGTATATGAAAGGTTGAAGGTTAATAAAATGTCCAAGTTTTTATTGGAGAGAAATTAAATAAGTAAATAAATAAAAATGAGTCCCAGTTTGATACCAATTAGCAACAGTTTTTAAGAAGAATCAACCAAACTCTATTACATGTTAGGATTACATATTTACAATAAGTTGTATCCTGTATTTAATTTTAATTGAAATCTCCAACCATTTCTCATTTAATAAAGTTAAAACTAAATTTATTAGATTTAGTTTATTTTAATAATAAAAATATATTTGTACAGTTAGTTAATATTTTAAAACTATTCAATTCTGTCTATCAATGCTCATAAATATTTTACAAAATGTTTCATATTATTTATGGTACAATGGTCACAGCCTTCTAGAAAAGATTGATTGGTTAATTGACAAAGTCTACAGGTTTCTTGACCAATTTTTAAATAAATAAATAAATAAACTAATTCAGTACAAGTAAACGTCACACAACACAAATTTATTACAATATAAGCACAAAATGCACAAATATACTACAATACAAGCATAAAATGCACAAATATTATGGTGATCGATTTCGGTGAACCACGCTCACCTTCCTCAGACAAAAGAATCTTTTTCTTTTGTGAATCCCTCTGGTCTGAGGAAGGTGAGCGTGGTTCACCGAAATCGATCACCATAATATTTGTGCATTTTGTGCTTGTATTGTAGTATATTTGTGCATTTTGTGCTTATATTGTAATAAATTTGTGTTGTGTGACGTTTACTTGTATTGTATATGTACCAACACGTATTATGCTAATTAAAAAACTATTTATAAACTAATTCACCACTATGAAGGAAACCCATTATCTGGTTTTAACCACCATACTGTGATGTGACTGGCTTCAAGGTCACGAGAATAGAATACAACATGTTAAATATGGATTTAACATTTCACAATCGTTAGTAGATATAATCATTGTGAAAATTTCTCAATGGCTTTTCACCATATCGTGACAATCAAAATTAATTAAGTGATGCATTTGTGATTTATTCCCCACGCGTGTCCTTATCACATAATTGAGTTTTTGTGACGTCATTGTTATGCTTCTTTGAATACATTTTCACTTTTGATTTCTGCAGCTGCCAATTTAAAAACATTCACTATGCATATAATTATCTAAGTCATTATTCTATCGTGATTATACTTACAAAGTATCTAATTCTCGCCAAAACTATAGGGAATATGATATTTCATAAACATACAAACTTGACATAAGCAGTTATAAAAATCCCATAGTTAGATGGACTGATTAAACACAACTCTGGTTGTAAAACCTCTTAATACTATATTAAAAAATAACGATTTGTTGTGAAAAAACAATATTAAATTATTTAAATAAATCAAATAATTCAATAAATCATTATAACCAAAGTTATGCAACATTACGCACAAACATTCTTATTATGTGACCTAAAATATTATGCTTAAACATTTTTGTAAGCAAAATATTTTAGTGACTTTTTTTGTAAGCTTAATATGAAGAGTTCAATTTCAAAATCATGTGGTACATATGAAATATTTTTCATCTGTATTGTTGTACAACTTATCAACAACAATTTATCATTTTTTTTACATACAAAACGATATATTAATTGTAAATAAAATTGATATTGTTTTTGAATATATACTGACCAAATTCCAGTATAAGTGTATTCAATTAAATTAAGTGCGAAGTAAAATTTATTGGATTACGAAAAACTATTTTATTTGGTATCGCACAATTTATTTTGAGGTAAGCCTGCTAAATGGATTTTACGTGAGTTTATTGAATATGACAATAAATAAATTGCTTGCCAGCATGGTGGCTCAATGGCTAGGGGTTTGGACTGCGGAGGACGAGTTCCAAGGTTCGTATCCCCAACTGAGATAAAGCTCGGTACTTCACTTGTTGAAAGTTCACGCACAGGTCTGCAGGCCAATGTGAACTGGCGAGTGAAGTTTATTAAAAGGGAATAGAATAAGTTAAAAACATATAATTTACTACAATTAAATAGGTTATGGTTCATAGGTTTATTGGTTTAAAGTTCATTTTAAGACGTTTAAAATGAAAATTTAATCAGAAAATAAAAAATAATTACTGTGAATATTTTGGAATCAATAGACTACTATTCAGTGAAAACTATCCCTAGTTTAATGTTATAACAGTTAATAATAACACTTTTACGAGTAAAATATTATTTATACTGATTACATTTTTGTACGACCAAGCATAACCAATGTATTTTTTTTAACATTCTTTATCTGCATATGAATGTCCAGATTCTCTTATGCATATTGGTTTTTAAACTGCTTACTGAAATTCTAACTTAAGAAATAATTGTTAGGTTATTTACTGTTTTACTAAGTTTTTAATGATACAAAAAAATTCTAGTTTGCCCCATTCATAATGTTCATTCTAAAAATTGTCATAATATTTGTTAATAATAATTAAAACATGAAAACATAAATAGGAAAAGGATAAAATAATAATGAAAATAAAAAGATGTCTTCTTTTTAAAATAAAGGTGACTTTGGAGAGCATAGGGGGTTAGTCACAAGATAAAATACCCCAGTAGTTTGCATTGCAGGCACATAATCTAGTCAAAAATAAATGTAACAAAACGTCAATACTATCAACGCTATGACATTTCACAGAAACCCAAGAGTGTGAGTTGTCCTAACATGAAATTGGACAGTAAAATACTTGTATTGTATTCTTTAGCATAATAACCTTAAATATGGAGGACAAACATATATTGGACTTGCCTGATTGTAGACTAACTAAAAAAATCGTAAAATACTGAGAAAATTAAAAGCGAAATCAAATAGAATAAAGGGAAAAAGGAAAATATAAAATAACCTAATAACTACATCAACAATTATCTATATACTTTTGATATCTATACAGGGTGTCACGAAAGTAAAGTGCTAAACTTCGGAAAATGGTTATATAAGTAAAAATAAAGGCAAAATCAAGGATAATGTTTGTTAAAAAAAAAAACGCTTCGTTTACCAAATATCCACCATTTTGTTTTTTTTCACAAAAGAATTCTTATATCCGAGTTAACTCAACCGATCTTTATGAAACTCGCTATATATGTAAAAGTAACAGAGACCTATTTTAGGAAAAACAATTAACTTAATCCAATTAAACATTTCAAAATGGCAGCCATTTTAATATTTTAAACTGCGGGAATACGGCAAAATATACTAAAAAAACTAAAATTATTGTTTCTTTAGATAACTTTATTAAAAATCTGTTAGTATCAAAAAAGTTAGAATCGGACAAATAATAACTGTGACACATTGACGTTTGTGTTGAGAGACAGCAAAAAAGCCATTTGTTTTTAGTATTTTTGCTGCCTCTCAACAGAAAAGTCAATAGGTATTTATAATTTTAGCATGCATGGAGATTTTCATAAATATCGGTTGAGTTTACTTGGATATAAACATTCTTTTGTGAAAATATCAAAATGGTGAAATAAAGCATTTTTGGAAGAAAAGTATTCTTGATTTTCTCTTTATTGTGACCTATATCACCATTTCCCGAAGTTTGGCACTATACTTTCGGGACACCTTGTATATATAAAATATCACTTAATAAGGTTCACACCCAAGATAAATAAATAATAGATACAGTAGTAAAGGTATTTATTTTAGAGGCAATTCGACAAACGAGATCCCAGAGAACGAAGGGATACTGTCATGTAACACAAAAAGACAATCTATGAGGGTAAAGTGATCCTATGATGATCTTAAAAGTAACAAAATAAAAAAAAACTATAGTTACACGTTAAATTGTTTCTTAGTAGTGCGTTATCAATGAAATATAATTATTATTTTGACAATATAAAATGCTTCTATTGTAGTCACACAACCTCAATATGGCTTACATGCTGCCTATGTAAGATAACAGTTGTACATTTCAGAACGTTTTACCTTGATGTTTTGTTTTGCCTTCCCCCACCTCCCGGTTCATAGTGATAGGGCCTCTCGCACGCTCCAGACGCGTAGTACTCCTCCGACTTTCCCAACTTCCAGCGGTGAGTTCCTTCTGGAGAATTGTTTACCATAATATGTGAAGTATGAGTACGGATAAGCTTGCATTTTTAATTGATATTTGACTAAATATTATTTAAGATGGAAATATTAACTAATTACAAAATAAACTAATAACATTTTCATTCATGAAGCTCTTTTTAATTAAATATATTGTAATTTAAATGTGTAAAATTACTTAAATAATCGAGCTATATTAACATTTTATTTAGTTTAATGTTAAAATAATAAACAAATTAAACTTTAAAACAAAATAAAAGTTGAATTTACTGTAGTGTTTTAAGTCTTTCAATACATTAAAATTACAATAAAATTATATAATTTATTTCACAATAAGCACGTATTACTATAGTTGTTTGATATTCGATATACATTACGAATCTAAAGGTAACTATGACAGTTAATAATTATTTGCTATAGGTCATGTGACAATCGCTTGAAATTAATTTTAATGGTTAAATTATATTTTTAAATTGTTTATGTAAATAAAATTATTAATTACTTTTGAATTCAGTAACTAGTTAGACAGCTTGTTTGTTACTTATTCTAGTAGCAAATCTATATTTCTTTCTTAAGGTAATATTAAAAAAAAACAAAAAAAAAAACAGTAATAATAATGAGTTATATCTTTATTGTCATTCTGTTGAAAATCAATTGCCTCTGTGAAATTTTTTTCTCTATTCCATCTTTCATCCAATACATATGCTATCACCACCGCATGCTTATTTTTTATTAACTTTGAATTTATAATTTTTCAATTAGATAATGGATTACTGTTAAAATGTTACCACTTTTTTATCGAAATTCTTTAACTTATGCCAGCATGTATCTCCTAATAAGTTCATTTTCTGGTTATATACTTTTGAATATTTTCTAAAGTACATTCTTATCATCTGTTTACTCTAAATGATTTGTATTGAAGAATTTGTAATACAGTTGATAAAATGCAATTTTTTTAGAATAAATCAAATTAATATTGACTGTACCTAGGTTTGTAATGTGTAAAAGGTAAACAATGTAGAGTAAGATTTTAGTAAATATAATTAATTATGAAGTTGATCTCCTTTCTATTAGGTTTACATATTTAGTTCAATCTCAAATAAAAATGAAGAGGAAATACGTTTGAATTCTCGTATTTTATCTGACGTGAATTATCTATAACATTTACAAAACGTCGTGATTTAGTTCTTTAATTTACAACTTCGTTAACCCAGATAAATTGTCACAATATATTTTTTAATATGAAATTACCTACTTTGTAGGCATAATACACTGACTATATACTTATTCAAAAACATCACCACAAAACTGGTTTTGTTCCTAACTTATAATGTATCATTATTACATAATAAATATTTAGCTTTAAGTCCATGCTAGCCGGTTATTAATATTGTCTTCATGCATACAACAATCCAATAAAATAGTAAAGGTTCCACTATAGTTTCTTCAACAACAACAATTATATAAACATTTAAATAAAAACAATATAAAGATGGTAATTTAAAGATAACATGGTTCATATACTGAAATAAAATATTTGTCAAACATGTCAACTATCCTCTATCACACCTCCACTTCAACCCCATCAACAAATATTAAAATCGGAATGAATTTTACATGCTGTAACCTATTTATAATTACAACATTATTTTTTATCTATATTACACATATATACTAAACAGTATTTACATGTTTAATCAAATCACCGTTAATCGTCCTTACACTTATCAAATAAACGTGGTATCGGCCCTTTTCCGTTAAGTCCACTACTTTTTCCTTTACTTCACTTTTTTAGAGCAATTACGGTTAGGTAAGGTTGGGTTAGGTTAGGTGGCTAGTAAAGTTGATCACACATTGGTAAATCCAATTATTGACTTACCGCCGAATGCGCTCTCTGTGTGTAAGTTCTTTGAAAGCGATAAGATAAGGCCAGAGATGTCGGATTCCTAGTGCACAAGGAATACCACAGTGGACGTAAAAATGATCGAGGAACAGTTTTAGAGCAATAGAGTATTTAAAAGGTGGCAGTGAATTAACGGAAACAAAAAAAGTAGTGGTAGTGAATTAATGGAAAAGATCCGTGGTATCTTACATTTATTTCTTTTAGAACATTGTTTATCTTTTAACTTAGTAAGAAAGATGTTTGGTATATATGGTCAATAAAATCCAACTTATTGTATCATTCATGGGTTTTTAGAAGACAGGATCATTGGATACTACGTTTTTTATCCTATGTTCTAAACATTTGTATTATTTTTCCTTGGATCTGCATAGTTTTTCTTTTTCAATAATTTGGTAATAAAATAGATTTTGTTTATTAACACACTACTGTACGTTTAATTTATCTTCCAAGTCAGTAACACGAAGAAAATAGGATAAAGCCTTCATAGAATAGTAACATTAAGAGTATAAGATCGTTTACGAGTAACATCAAAAGTATAGGATATTTCGTAGGTTATTAACATTGAGAGAATTGGATCTTTCTCAAGTTAGTAAGGTGAACATAAAAAGACCATTGCGTATATTAATAATATCATGTGAATAGGGTCTCTCATCAAAATGAAATGAAACATGACTTTATTGTACAAACAATTGGTGAGGTAAAGAATAAAATGTCCTGTCTTAAACCTAACCATTAATACTGAATGGACCACTGTACATTGGATAGTACAGTTAAGATAATAGGATCTTTTGTTTAGTCATAACATTAGACATTATGTCCTTCGTAAGATAGTAAAATCATGAGTTGTAATCACATTGTAAGGTGTTAAACTCATATGTTATTTAATTAAAGAATTCTCCTATATTTAAAATAAATAATTCTACAGACTTAAGCTTTTTTTTATGAAACATTTACTTTATAATAATAACTTATTTTGGTGTAAAGGGGTATGTGTATTTCTAATACAAGTGCCTGACTGTTTTGGCACAGGTTTCGTTGATATTTTTAATTTCCTAAAATCTGCACAGTAAATGTATGGATAAAAACAATCATACTTTAGTATAGGAATTCTTAACAATATAAGCTACCTTAAAGATACGATAAGAATATGTCCTACAAACAACATTCTTATGAAACCTGAAAACGTTTAAACCAAACCTTCAATGAATTTAGAATTAGTGATAATCTTCGCATACCAATGAAAACATTATAAGTGACATTAATATTTAATTTTATTAATTTATTAACTGTTGTCTAATTATTTTTTATTGATTTAGGACACATTTATAGTTTTGTGAGTGAATTTTTTATTACAAAGATACCTGTGGTTGTAATTTGTGTAGAGCTGCAAAAGGTTTTTGAAATTTTATAAATTATATGCACTCTAAATTAAGGTTTATTAATTGTAAATGGTAAAATATGGTTTTATGAAACTCTAGTCACTAAACGGTTAAGTATATCAAAATAATAACATTAGTAAACAGTTTTTAAATCACTCGTAAAAGCTAAATCCATAAAAAGAAATAGGGATTCCCATAAGACATATCCAGGTTTACCACCGTATTGAAAATGACGACCAATATTTGAAATTTGAGCTGCGTAATTGTAATGAAAAAAATGTGGTAAAGTTCCCAATTTAAAGTTTGCTGAGACCCCAATATGGCCACCCTGTAGGGGTTGATCATTCTGTAGGGGTAAATAAAGATAACACATTGCCAGCGTGGTGGCTGTGGATAAGGCTTCGGACTGCGGCGGAGGAAAAGGTCCAGGTTTCGAATCCCCACTGAGCCAACGGTCGGTATAAAGTTGACGCACATCCTGTAGACCCATGTTAACTGGCGAGTGAAGTTAAAAAAAAAAAAAAAAAAAAAAAAAAACGCAAGTTTATTATATTTGTTTCTATTTTATATATTATTGTTAAAAATGTTTTCAGTTTGTTTTTCAAACACTTATCAGTTGTAATATTGATGTATGGACTTCCAAATAAATTGAAAAATACTTGCCAGTTCTTGGGAACCGGCATAATTATTTTATCGTTGAAGGGTTCCACGCTCACATGTATTATATAACATCACGTGATCATCTGGGATTAGCCACGTAACTCGATTATGTACATTAATTACAACGTTTGGAACTCTTTAAAAACTCACTTTACAAAGTAGTTTTTCTCACTAACCCAGCACTTAGTTGAGTTGAAAAAGAGTTGTGCTGGCGTGAAAAAATTACTTGAAAATTATGCCAATAAAGAGTGTAAAACATTGGTAATAATTAATTGTAAATAATATATACAGCCAAAGTTCATAGTCTAACTTATAAGTTCATGAACTTTTGTATGCTTCATTTAGTTTATATTTTGATAGTAAATCAACGATCTTAATGTTCGGTTAGTTACTGAAAAACCTGAATTTAGCTCAAAGAATTACATTATTTATTATGTAAAAAAACTACAACTTTAATGATGTTTATTTAATTGTTTTTTATGTATGTGTCATGTTTTTCGTGTAATACTAATTTGGTAGCACACACCTACTATAATGTAACAACGTTACAATGCAGTCACTAGTGCGTACTAAGAGGGAGTTTCCAGTAAATTATTTCATAATAAGAAATTGCCCAAAATTAAATGTTGCAATTCTTGATGGGTATAGCCACAAGATGACCAACTTGATGCTCTGTAAATGCGGTGAAAGTAGGTGAAGAAGGCTTTCATTATATTCGGCTCACTTCACTAAAAACGTTCCTTTTGAATATAATTATCCATAAAAGTTTATTCAGAGTTTTACTCGTAGTAAATTTCTTAACCGTCTATTCTACATCGTTTGAACTGAGGTCAATGAAAGAATTGAAATCTTCTACGAAATTTATTGAGTAACTTCCAAACTTGCTAATGTGTTTTTTTACTACTGTATTGTGTTATATAAGGTCAAAGACCTAATTCCTTCTATTTCATAAAAAAACCTGACCTTCCCTATGTGCAAATCAGGAGAAAGAAGGACATGGGAATCAATTAAGCCTATTATGGTTTTTTAACATCTAATTATAAAATTATCACACAATTAGCCTCTCTTTTACATAATTTATTCATAATTTTACACACTAATTTCACAATTTGATAAAAACAATGGAAGTGTAAACAATTCTGGAAATAATGTCGCTTTTTAATGAAACTTATCAGTATAGTAAATATTTTTCAACCAGATTGTATAGATTATGGGAAGTAATTTGAATAAATAAACTTGACAAATTTATAACACAATGTACTTGATGGTCCTATGGTATCTCACATACTAAAAATTGAATGGTATTTATCTAAAATTAACTAACATAACACGTAAAATAAGTTTAAGCTGTTTTCCAACATTTGTGTAGGGTGAAACAGTAATGAAACTTAAACGTTGGCTCTTTTTTTAGAAAAGGACTCCCACTCTTGATAGGTTGGGTTTGGTTAGGTTAAAATGTGTCTTGTTCTTAATTATACCATTTACTGGATCACAGTTATGTTTTGTTTTATTCCCATTCTTGGGACTATTCTTATAAAGAATATTTCAAGTGTGGGGGGACCTCTTCTAAAAAAGAGCTAAAATTTTACTGTTACCCCAATGTCACCATCCTTAATTAAAATTATGGCATGGATATCATTCGACTTTGTAAAAAAAATACTTATAAAATGCAATGAAAAACGTATGACATAACAAAAATATTTGTAGGAATCTAAATACATTCACCTAAGGAAACTGCACTAGGCACAATGTTAAAGATGTAGAATGAGATATATTGCATTATCATCTAGTTGGCAATGCAAATCTGTATGATACAGTAACTATTCAACCAGAAATATAATTCGTTAATTTGAGAATATATTGTGCAATTGTTTCAATTATCTCAAAATTAAAATGTAAAATGTACATTTCTAAGTCCTTTTAAGTGGAAAGTTAATGTAACGTGTTTAAATGAGGGAATCCGTCTGGGAACGTGTTTAAATGAGGGAAACAAAATTTAAATTTCACTGTCCAAAATACTGGTTAAATGACATTGGTTAAAATAAACTATAGCTAGTGGAGATGGGTAGATACAGAAAAAAATATTCCATCTTTAAAAACTAAAGCAAAAGGATGTTGTTTGGGGAATCTCACGCTTAATTGACCTGGTTTATCATATAACTAGGTGACACCTCAACACGCTTTGCGTGCCAACCCCATCATTTGCTACGCTCATGACACTTCCGCCTTCGGCCTCGGCATGTTGCTGTTAACACCAAATAATAGTGGTTAAACTATATATTAAGTAAAATTAATAATTTACACATTTATTTCTAATAACTCACTCTTGGCAACGTATTTACAGTTGAAATATAAACAGCCAATGTTGTTACTAACATTAAGAAAGATTTATAACCTTATTATGATTGTAAGCATTTACATTCTAATATATGTTTTTACATATCATTGTATAGAGACGAAACATATAGAACAATTTTATATTTGTACTCTTGCATCAATAGGATAATATCAAATATAGAAAACAATCATCCTTATTTATTTACAAATCATCTGTTATTAATTTACTAAAATCAACCCAATATTATCCATATGAAACAATCTTTTAGGGGTGGTTTCTACCCCTTAGAAGTTTTTTATCAAGATTAAAATACAAGTTTTCCTATTTAGCCTACAATAAACGTTTGTACCAAATTTCAGCTCTGTAGGATTACGGGAAGTGGGAGAATTAGTGATGAGTTAGTGAAGGCTTTGTCGTTTATGTTTTGAGATAGAGGAATTTTGGTAAAAAATACTCAAAATGTTATTTACAATATTAAGAAACGTGAAAAACAAACCTGATTCCACGGAAGAACTTAAATTTGATTTTGATTTTGAAAGTCTTATCAGTATAAAACGTAAGGGACGCTTCGGCCAAAAATACGGGCTGTATATTGTATTAATCGAATTATTTTCTAAGAGGAAACACTAGAAAAAATAGGAAATATCTATTATATAGACTCACACGTAATATACGCGTGACTTAAACTGGGAAATGTATATGTTAATGTCTTATAGATCGCAACGTGAGAGTGTGAAATTGGAAATGCGTGTTAATTAAGAAGTTTATAAAACAATCCTGTGTTTCCTAATGAATGCAAGACGTAACACCTAAAAACAATATTAATACGTTTTATTAATATTAATAAAACTAACAATTACTGATCATATGACTAAAATACTCATAATTTTATAAAATTAAATCTTCCCGTGAAAAACACTTATCAAACTAAACACAACAAAAAATAAATAATATAAAAAATAAATTATTATTATTCATTTCTAAGACGCCGATCGTCAAGGTACGGGTGAATATGATGTGTGAATGATTGTGATGAGTGTAGATGAACGAGTGTAGTCATTGT
Source organism: Stictocephala bisonia (assembly GCA_035578905.1). Taxonomy (NCBI): domain Eukaryota; kingdom Metazoa; phylum Arthropoda; class Insecta; order Hemiptera; family Membracidae; genus Stictocephala; species Stictocephala bisonia. The sequence goes on from JAQJVL010001164.1 coordinate 112,977, forward strand.
TATTATCTTTGTTCGACTTTGCTCGCAAAAGACTGTTTATTAATAGCCAATTAGCCAGGGCAACTATGGGACCTACAGCTTTACGTAGAGTTAATAATACAGCTCATTTGACCTAATAATTGGTATTTGTTTTTAAGTTTATATATTGTGAGCTATTTCAAGGTTTTAAACTTTTGATTCATATTTATTTCCTACCCAATATGTTATATTTCGTTTATTTCAACTTAATTTTAACTAACTGAAGTACTAATCTTAGACAAAAACTAGTAAATATATGAAGAAACGAAAATAGGTATTCACAAATTATGCAAAAATACACGATACTGCTTTGCTCATTTTTATATTACCTGGATAAAGCTACAATTTGACATAGTTATTTAAAATACACCAATAATCTAAATATATAAAAAGACAAGTCCTGACTCACTCACTGACTAATTCAACATTGTCCAGCAAAACATCATACAAGATAGAGACATGAAATTTAGTACATACATTTATCGTATGCCCTAGAGGCGCACTAAGAAATTATTTTTCGAAATTCCATTCATAAGAGGTACAAACAGCCTATCAACACTTCCTTTTTTCCATAAGAATAACATTGGGTTGATTTTAGTACATTAATAACAGCTGTTTTGTAAATAAATATACAAGTTTATTTTGTATGTTTGACATTATGCTACTGAATTATTATGCATTAAAAGTTTAGTCTTCAGCTGTTAACGAAAAGAAATTAAATGAAAACGTTTGAAATAGGCTAAGTAATACAATTGGGCATTTATACTAATAAATATTTAGCAACGCAAGTAGTGTGAGATACTGTAAATACATTTAATATTGTCATTTTATGCTATATAGTTAATCTACTATTTTTTTAGTCAAAAGTTAAAAACCGAGGTCGAAGGCTCTGAGGTGTATCGAGCGCAACGAGGTTGGCACGTGAAGCGTGCAGGCTTGCCCCATAGTGTTTATATAAATAAACCTTAATATTTATCACTCAATTTACAGTAAATTAAAAAAATATGTTTAATTATATCTATTTACAGATTTACTACAACTGACAACCTTATGTAAAACTAATAATGTTTCAGGAAATGTCAGTAGGAGCGGTTTTAATCATAGCTGTGCTGATATTATTGCTGATCGCATTTCTTCAATTTCGATGGAACCAAAGACACATTATATCAGCTGCCAAGAAACTTCCCTGCCCAACTGCTTTGCCAGTGATTGGAAACGCTCTTCTCTTTATTGGAGGAGTCAGCAGTAAGTATTGCATATTTATATAATAAAAATTAAAGAAACCATTGTTATTGTAAACATCTCAAATGTGTACTTATATTGTACTGTGGATGTATATTATTTTGCGAGTGATCTTGATCGGAAGGTTTCGACGTTATATCAAGTTTATTGTATGGGTGATCATTGAGGGCTCGTCCAGCCACTTTGTGGAAGGTCAGAAGTCACCTTTAAAACATTAGTCCCGTGGTTAAGGGTGTTCGATCGAAAATTATTTTTATAATTTTTTTTAATACAATTTTTATTATGCATGTAAATAATAAATGAATTATGGAAAATTATATTCCAAAAAATTTCTTTGTGGAGATATGGTGACTAATTTGGCCTTTTCAGTGCATAACTCATAAACTAACTGAGTGCTATAATTTATTAACATTTTGAGAATATAGTGGAAAAAAGGTACTAACCAACCTAGTATATAGTAAATGTAATATATAATAATAATAATGATATATATATAATTTGACATGTATATGCTAAATAATTATTATACATGCATATATTTTTTTAAGGGTTACCAATTATTTTTCAAAAATGATATTTGTTAAACTTTTGGTGATTCAACTTTGTACAATATTTTTTGGCTAAAAAAGTAGATTAATGATATATATAAAATTGCTAGAGTTTACTATAAATGAGGGAGTTATGTCCTTCTGTCAAATTTGCGGGGCGGGGGCCTTAAGGGGTAGAGAGGGGAGGGGAATACATTGTTTCCTCATTAGGAATCAGGATTTTTACTACTCTTAGCAGCAGTTGGGCTAAATTCTAGAACTAAATTCCTTAGAGTGCTAAACTGGGCGCCCGGACAAACACCCTTAAGGGTTAGAGAGGGCTTCTTGGCCCCTTAACTTACGTGGTAAAATAAGACCTAAATTTTACTTATATTACAATTCAAACAGGAACTGAAGTGGTTGGGAACTTTATACAGTTTTTGTATTGTCATAGGAGAACTAAAAAATTAAAAAAAATATAAATAAACCAACTGCTAATAGTGTAAACAATAAGATTTTAAAGAAACTATCTAAATTAGCAAATCATGAGACATTGCAAAATTATTTCGTTTTAGTTGATAAATAACGTTAATATTTATTAATTTATGAAAAACTTACACACACAATAAAAAATATTTTAACAGTTAATGTAACAATCGTATTTTAATTACACACATTTGTTATATAAATGTGACCATAACATATAACAAATATATATTGAATATAGTCTAGCCTAAATTTGCAATATTTATTCTAGACTAAAAATTAAGGATTTTTTCGTCATGAACAAATCTCTCCTTAGACATTGTTAATGAATAATATTGTCCTTTCCAAGGTTTTAACTAACGACATTCGACTATATATGAACAAATAGGTAACTAATTATTATTTCATTACAAAGTGAAATAAAGTTGATGTTGTTATTTTACTTTGAAATAATCCTATTTCATAATATTTGAGGGGTTACAATATTTTATAATTAATTATTTTAATAATTCAAAATAATATAGTGCTTTTTTAGTTTTAATGATTGAATCCAATCACATTACATACATTTGTTGCACTTTTCCTTTAATAATATTTCATTTTTGATAAACTCTATTTACATGAATAGTGCTCATTGATTATAACATTTTACAATCTAGAAAAATAATCAGATCTTAGTGATTATTTTTAAAAAGTTACTTTTTGACACCTCCTAAATATTAGCTTAAAATACTATATAGCAGTTGCTTTTTAAAATTTTTACCTCCTCAAAAGTTGTATACGACTTTTTCACATACTCGTATTTCACAACTAGTTTACGATATGATATTTAGATTTAGGCTATACATTCTAATCATTTATTTTAATTATGTAAAAACATTTTGAAATATACTTAAATAAATGTTTCTAAGTAAATAAAATAATTTTCAGCCCTACCGAAAATCATCATAAAGCTAACAAGCCAGTTTAAGGAGTTGTTCTGTATTTGGGTCGGACCAGTTCCTATTTTTGTGGTTTCCAACCCGTCAGATGTTCAGGTGAATATTTGTATTATCAGTTAATTGATTATGTTTTATTTAAGGAGTCTTATAAAACAATTATAAATAGTGTTTATCTTAATATTGTAGATTCAATACTCCATTGACGCCTCAAACTATTAAATATATTCCTTAATTAATCTTTCATTACAAAACTCGTTTAGAGACTCTCGAAGCAGAGGGGCTGCGTTACTAAATATATTGTTTATTTAAACATTTCGTTTATTTGATGACGCAACAGATGATAGTAAAGTAGTACAATCTATGACCTTCTTAACAATATATTGTTTATTTAATAACGTAACTGATGATAGTAAAGTAGTACAATCTACGACCTTCTTAATAATATATTGTTTATTTGATGACGTAACTGATGATAGTGAAGTAGTACAATCTATGACCTTCTTAACAATATATTGTTTATTTAATAACGTAACTGATGATAGTAAAGTAGTACAATCTACGACCTTCTTAATAATATATTGTTTATTTGATGACGTAACTGATGATAGTGAAGTAGTACAATCTACGACCTTCTTAATAATATATTGTTTATTTGATGACGTAACTGATGATAGTGAAGTAGTACAATCTACGACCTTCTTAATAATATATTGTTTATTTGAAGACGTAACTGATGATAGTAAAGTAGTACAATCTATGACCTTCTTAACAATATATTGTTTATTTAATAACGTAACTGATGATAGTAAAGTAGTACAATCTACGACCTTCTTAATAATATATTGTTTATTTAATAACGTAACTGATGATAGTAAAGTAGTACAATCTATGACCTTCTTAACAATATATTGTTTATTTAATAACGTAACTGATGATAGTAAAGTAGTACAATCTACGACCTTCTTAATAATATATTGTTTATTTGAAGACGTAACTGATGATAGTAAAGTAGTACAATCTACGACCTTCTTAACAATATATTGTTTATTTGATGACGTAACTGATGATAGTGAAGTAGTACAATCTACGACCTTCTTAATAATATATTGTTTATTTGATGACGTAACTGATGATAGTGAAGTAGTACAATCTATGACCTTCTTAACAATATATTGTTTATTTAATAACGTAACTGATGATAGTGAAGTAGTACAATCTACGACCTTCTTAATAATATATTGTTTATTTGAAGACGTAACTGATGATAGTAAAGTAGTACAATCTACGACCTTCTTAACAATATATTGTTTATTTGATGACGTAACTGATGATAGTGAAGTAGTACAATCTACGACCTTCTTAATAATATATTGTTTATTTGATGACGTAACTGATGATAGTAAAGTAGTACAATCTACGACCTTCTTAACAATATATTGTTTATTTAAACATTTCGTTTATTTGATGACGTAACTGATGATAGTAAAGTAGTACAATATACGACCTTCTTAACAATATATTGTTTATTTAATAACGTAACTGATGATAGTAAAGTAGTACAATCTACGACCTTCTTAATAATATATTGTTTATTTGAAGACGTAACTGATGATAGTAAAGTAGTACAATCTACGACCTTCTTAACAATATATTGTTTATTTGATGACGTAACTGATGATAGTGAAGTAGTACAATCTACGACCTTCTTAATAATATATTGTTTATTTGATGACGTAACTGATGATAGTAAAGTAGTACAATCTACGACCTTCTTAATAATATATTGTTTATTTGATGACGTAACTGATGATAGTGAAGTAGTACAATCTACGACCTTCTTAATAATATATTGTTTATTTGAAGACGTAACTGATGATAGTAAAGTAGTACAATCTACGACCTTCTTAACAATATATTGTTTATTTAATAACGTAACTGATGATAGTAAAGTAGTACAATCTACGACCTTCTTAATAATATATTGTTTATTTGATGACGTAACTGATGATAGTGAAGTAGTACAATCTATGACCTTCTTAACAATATATTGTTTATTTAATAACGTAACTGATGATAGTAAAGTAGTACAATCTACGACCTTCTTAATAATATATTGTTTATTTGATGACGTAACTGATGATAGTGAAGTAGTACAATCTATGACCTTCTTAACAATATATTGTTTATTTAATAACGTAACTGATGATAGTAAAGTAGTACAATCTACGACCTTCTTAATAATATATTGTTTATTTGATGACGTAACTGATGATAGTGAAGTAGTACAATATACGACCTTCTTAACAATATATTGTTTATTTGATGACGTAACTGATGATGGTAAACTAATTTACTATCATCTAATTGTACTAATACAATCTACGACCTTCTTAATAATATATTGTTTATTTGATGACGTAACTGATGATAGTAAAGTAGTACAATATACGACCTTCTTAACAATATATTGTTTATTTGATGACGTAACTGATGATGGTAAACTAATTTACTATCATCTAATTGTACTAATACAATCTACGACCTTCTTAACAATATATTGTTTATTTGATGACGTAACTGATGATGGTAAAGTAGTACAATCTACAACCTTCTTAACGATATATTATTTATTTGATGACGTAATTGATGATAGTAAAGTAGTACAATTTACGACCTTCTTAACAATATATTGCTAATATGTTTTGATCTTTAAATGGATTCTGTTTTGCTTTACGAAATTTTTGTGTAAAGATTATAAATAGGTCGAAAATGTTCTCTTCAGGGGGTGTAGAGTTAATAAAAAAAAGTATAATATAGTTAAAACACTCAGTATTATGTTTAAAGTTTAATAAACACAACCATCCAATAAGGATAGTCAATTACCAATACGTGCCTTAAATTTGCATATCATATTTATTTTTATATTTAGAACATGGACAGATACAACACCAGCAATTTTATCCAAGTACTGTATACCAAATATAATACAAAAATAATTGTCATGAATTCCATAGTTACTTATTTTATTGTAATGTTAACTAAGAGCTGATTTATTTTTCCTGTAATCTAAATCCATTGACTTCATTTATAGTAAGTCTAAAATTAAACTACTTAATTTATAGTAAGTATAACATTAAAAACTTGAATAATACACAGCTTAAATTTAAAAATAGTAAGTCATGCAGTATTATGACATAAAACATTGTAATACAATCATTAATTTTGTCACTGATTTCACTCGTAATGTAAAACAAGTACTAAACAAAAGTTTACAAATTTGCTATGCAATATGAATTATGCAACTAGACGTAGTATAATAATTAGTTAGCATTATTACTGACTCTACAGAAATGAGCAGATTAGGCCTATCCATAGAATTCAGTCATTAGAAGCATCCTACACTGTAACTAACACTTATATTTTACTTTTAAAGTATTGAATGAAGTGTTTACTACTGTTATAATATTGAATGTAGTGTTTACTACTGTTATAATATTGAATGAAGTGTTTACTACTGTTATAATATTGAATTTAGTGTTTACTGCTGTTATAATATTGAATTAAGTGTTTACTACTGTTATTATATTGAACGAAGTGTTTACTACTGTTATAATATTGAATGTAGTGTTTACTACTGTTATAATATTGAATGTATTGTTTACTACTGTTATAATATTGAATGACGTGTTTACTACTGTTATAATATGAACGTAGTGTTTACTACTGTTATAATATTGAATGTGGTGTTTACTACTGTTATAATATTGAATGAAGTGTTTACTACTGTAATAATATTGAATGTAGTATTTACTACTGTTATAATATTGAATGAAGTGTTTACTACTGTAATAATATTGAATGTAGTATTTACTACTGTTATAATATTGAATGAAGTGTTTACTACTGTAATAATATTGAATGTAGTATTTACTACTGTTATAATATTGAATGTAGTATTTACTACTGTTATAATATTGAATGTAGTATTTACTACTGTTATAATATTGAATGAAGTGTTTACTACTGTTATAATATTGAATGTAGTATTTACTACTGTTATAATATTGAATGTAGTGTTTACTACTGTTATAATATTGAATGTAGTGTTTACTACTATTATAATATTGAATGTAGTGTTTACTACTGTTATAATATTGAATGAAGTGTTTACTACTGTTATACTATTGAATGTACTGTTTACTACTGTTATAATATTGAATGTAGTGTTTACTACTATTATAATATTGAATGTAGTGTTTACTACTGTTATAATATTGAATGAAGTGTTTACTACTGTTATAATATTGAATGCAGTGTTTACTACTGTTATAATATTGAATGTAGTGTTTACTACTGTTATAATATTGAATGAAGTGTTTACTACTGTTATAATATTAAATGTAATGTTTAATACTGTTATAATATTGAATGTACTCTTTACTACTGTTATAATATTGAATGAAGTGTTTACTACTGTTATAATATTGAATGTAGTGTTTACTACTGTTATAATATTGAATGTAGTGTTTACTACTGTTATAATATTGAATGAAGTGTTTACTACTGTTATAATATTTAATGTAGTGTTTACTACTGTTATAATATTGAACGAAGTGTTTACTACTGTTATAATATTGAATGTAGTGTTTACTACTGTTATAATATTGAATGTAGTGTTTAATACTGTTATAATATTGAATGAAGTGTTTAATACTGTTATAATATTGAATGAAGTGTTTACTACTGTTATAATATTGAATGAAGTGTTTACTACTGTTATAATATTGAATGAAGTGTTTACTACTGTTATAATATTAAATGAAGTGTTTACTACTGTTATAATATTGAATGAAGTGTTTACTACTGTTATAATATTAAATGTAATGTTTAATACTGTTATAATATTGAATGTACTCTTTACTACTGTTATAATATTGAATGAAGTGTTTACTACTGTTATAATATTGAATGTAGTGTTTACTACTGTTATAATATTGAATGTAGTGTTTACTACTGTTATAATATTGAATGAAGTGTTTACTACTGTTATAATATTTAATGTAGTGTTTACTACTGTTATAATATTGAACGAAGTGTTTACTACTGTTATAATATTGAATGTAGTGTTTACTACTGTTATAATATTGAATGTAGTGTTTAATACTGTTATAATATTGAATGAAGTTTTTACTACTGTTATAATATTGAATGAAGTGTTTACTAATGTTATAATATTGAATGAAGTGTTTACTACTGTTATAATATTTAATGTAGTGTTTACTACTGTTATAATATTGAATGAAGTGTTTACTACTGTTATAATATTGAATGTAGTGTTTACTACTGTTATAATATTGAATGTAGTGTTTACTACTGTTATAATATTGAATGTAGTGTTTACTACTGTTATAATATTGAATGTAGTGTTTACTACTGTTATAATATTGAATGAAGTGTTTACTACTGTTATAATATTGAATGAAGTGTTTACTACTGTTATAATATTGAATGCAGTGTTTAATACTGTTATAATATTGAATGAAGTGTTTACTACTGTTATAATCTTTAATATAGTGTTTATTTACTTTGTTAGAAGGCATATAACAATCCTTTTGTCAGGTGTCCAACTTGTGTTATCGGTCAAGCTCTCAGGCTTGAACCAATATTATAGGTAATCCACCTCAACTCAAGGGGTTTGTAATTAGTAAATATTAATGAACTCTAAACTGATTAACTCCATTTTGGTTGTTTGTGGTTGTTAACACAACGCACAGTACACAAAACTAGCTAGATTGATATGAGCTGCAGTGGTTACAGAATATAATTCACACAAATAATATACTGGACTAGTTCTGGGCCTAAACCACTTTTTACACTGAGTTAGTTAATTGTACCTAAAAACATATGAACACACTGAAATCACTTAAAAGTGCTAAATTTAAAGGGGCACACTATTTCTTTATTTTCCTGCGATAATAGAATTATTTTGTTGGAGAGATTATATTCCTAGACGAGTCTTTGTCAAAAGATATGAACTGCTATGAAGGTCAAAACAGGAAGAATGTTATGTAAGAACACACCCCTCCCCCAGGACTATAGGTACCTTAGAGGGTTAATACTAAAGAATACAGCTGGGCTTAGTGACTAGATTGTTGTGATGTTATGCTTGAAACACTATTAAGTCTAACCGTCTCACATGGCCACTTGATTTTGCTGTCGTAACTACTTACAGTAGCCACTGAATATCTTGAGCTGTCGAAACCGTTAATTTTCAAATGCTTCGTGGTTAGCGGAGGGGAGAGGGTCGGCATACGCACTCGTGGCTTTGTACTAGCCTGACATGCTGACTTTGGCTACCGCTGCTGATCAGCTGATGGGAGAGTGCAGTATCGCTACCCTCTTTTTGTATCGCAAGCGTTTGTTATTAAAAATACCAAGCGCTACAGTTTGGTTTATATTATTAGTTTTTAGGTATTTAATAACTTAGCCACATATGTTCTATTTTAAATATTAATTTAATTTCAACAACTGTCTCTCATTAAAGAGATCAAATACAATATTGTTCACTAAGTAATTCACAATTATGTATTTCCTAATATACAATTAAATTACGGACTGCTTACAATAAAAGCTTGAACAGTACTTATTTACTAACATAACCTAAATTTTGTAAATTCACTAGTGTTTAATTATTTGTTACTCCATATGATTTTATTTTATTTTATTTTTACCGTTAAATATTAGACAAAGATAATAGTAATTTAATTAAAGGCCTGTAATTTTAACATGATAACACACTATAGTACCAAGTAATATGATTATAAATAAAAATATCAGTGATTAATCGGATGGGAGTTGTGTTATAAGAAAGGTAACTGTGGGCGTGGTGACATGATATTTTCAGCAATGCTAGTAGTATGCTAAACGCTGTTTATTGGTAGAGATCCCCCTCCCCCCGGCACTGACCGTGACGTAAGCCATAGCTCTAGATATCTCGTGGCTATTATACCAACTTGCCACACTATTTAATTTAACTAAAAATAAAGGAACCATACATTTTTTATAATGTTAAGATTAATTCTTCATTTAAGTTTTAACATAGTGTATTATGTAGATTATGTAGTTTGTGTAGAAATAGAAGGTGAAAAAATATGGAAATGGTTTCACAACTTTTGAATGACTTTAATTGTAAAAGTGATATCTTGTAAATCATAATGGTTACAAAAAACACACTTTTTGACGCCATTAGCGACATATTATCTTTTCAGGGGAACGGTCTACGAGGAGTTGAACGGAAATCTTCAACGTAAGCCTAGGTCGAGTTTGATATCAAATGAAAGGGTTATTTAAGAAATTAATTGCCGCAATCCGGACTTCAAACAGTTTATCCTTTCCATAGTAGTGGTAATTTGAATTTCAAAGTAACTAATTTGAACAATATTATTTCTCCACTATTTAACGGTATCAAGTAAATTATTCTGATACAAAATTATACTTTATGGAACATAACTATTAACACAATTAAATTATAAAATAATCTTTAGAAAAAGAAAAACACTGATGTGAAAGTTTTTCCATGTGTTTTTCCTCCTTGTATATCTAAAATGTTACACTACTAAGTAAACATTGTAGTTAATGTTGGACCTTGCTGACAAGTTAAGTAAGTTTTTTACTTAGCAAGGACACAAAAAAGGTAACAATATTTAACAAACTATTTTATCATATATACTTCTTATTTTATATAGTACAGGTCCATTTTTATTTGAATTTAAAAATGTCAGTAGTGGCAAAATTATAAAACAAAATATTGACGGAACATACTTCTTAAATTATAAATATTTTAAAATAAAAATATAACAGTTGGAATAAGTAGAACCAATATACGTCAATAACTACGTGATTATAGATGCCAATATACGTCAATAACTACGTGATTGTAGGTGCCAATATAGATCAATAACTACGTGATTGTAAGTGCCAAAATACATCAATAACTACGGGATTATAGGTGCCAATATAGATCAATAACTACGTGATTGTAAGTGCCAATATACATCAATAACTACGGGATTATAGGTGCCAATATACGTCAATAACTACGTGATTGTAGGTGCCAATATAGATCAATAACTACGTGATTGTAAGTGCCAATATACATCAATAACTACGGGATTATAGGTGCCAATACACGTCAATAACTACGTGATTGTAGGTGCCAATATACATCAATAACTACGTGATTGTAGGTGCCGATACGTCAATAACTACGTGATTATAGGTGCCCACATACGTCAATAACTACGTGATTGTAGGTGCCCACATACGTCAATAACTACGTGATTGTAGGTGCCCACATACGTCAATAACTACGTGATTGTAGGTGCCAGTATACGTCAATAACTACGTGATTGTAGGTGCCCACATACGTCAATAACTACGTGATTGTAGGTGCCCACATACGTCAATAACTACGTGATTGTAGGTGCCCACATACGTCAATAACTACGTGATTATAGGTGCCAGTATACGTCAATAGCTACGTGATTGTAGGTGCCCACATACGTCAATAACTACGTGATTGTAGGTGCCCACATACGTCAATACCTACGTGATTGTAGGTGCCAGTATACGTCAATAACTACGTGATTATAGGTGCCAGTATACGTCAATAACTACGTGATTATAGGTGCCAATATACGTCAATAACTACGTGATTATAGGTGCCAATATACGTCAATCACTACGTGATTGTAGGTGCCAATATACGTCAATAACTACGTGATTGTAAGTGCCAATATACATCAATAACTACGGGATTATAGGTGCCAATATACGTCAATAACTACGTGATTGTAGGTGCCAATATACATCAATAACTACGTGATTGTAGGTGCCGATATAGATAAAGCAGGCTTGGTTATAAACTATAAAATCAATCGTATTTTTACACATTAACGCATTTTGCAGCAAACTAATTTATCATACCATTTTTAAAATTAACTTTGACAACTGCACTTAGTAGTGATCTTCTTCAAGTATCGAGTGGCCAATAAATGTTCGATAGTTTTATTGAGTGAGTGGGTTTTGAGCCTAATATCAAATAATGTATTCTGGAATTACTATTTTACTTGCTTAGAAAATTTCCCTTTCCTTTACTTTGTTTTAGTAACACTGTTTGTTCTTACTTACTCCTTATTTTTATTTCAGATTGTCTTGAACTCATCAACTACGATAGAAAAGGATGATGTGTACCAATTCCTAAAACCTTTTATAGGAAATGGAATTCTTATTAGTCCTGGTAAATAAATAATACTTGTAGCTATTAAATGTGTTTTTAATTTATTGGTTTTAGTACACTGAGAATACGTTTAGACCAAATGTATCATCACATAGTAGTATAATTTATCTTAGTATACATATTTTTTTCCTATATGACAACCATAAAGTATTAATGGAAGCTAAATTCTTTTGTCAGTGATAAAGTTAACTTTATTTTTATTCACAAATCATTCATAACATCGATGTCTAACATCATTCATAACATCGATGTCTAACATCATTCATAACATCGATGTCTAAGTTTATCAATAATTATCACTTAACAAATATTTTATCACCTCAACCACAATATATAAAACAGTAGAATTTAAAGTCAAGGTCAACAATATGTTCTTGTTTTATTATCTGAGCTCTCTGTGTTCCCATTTATCATAAAAACGGCTTATTCGTAATATGACACCTAGCAACTACTCAATATAGAATATTCAGTAATCATTTTCGTGTTTTAGGATACATTACCATTTAAATTATTTTTGTTTCAACAAAAGATTTTAAATATATTTATATAACAATTAAATACGCTTTCTACATAGTTGCTTACGTTTGTACTTGTTAGAAATAATTAATACATACGTGTACGTGTGAGTGGGTGGGTGGGTCAATACCACTGTACATGTATGTGTGGGTGGGCGGGTTAATACTCTCATACACGTAGTGGGTGGGCCAATTGCACCATACGTGTATGGGTAAATCATTACACTATTATACTGATACTACTCCTTTATCCACACTTTTTTTTCACGGATAGTAGGTGGTTTTCTTGTAGTTATTTTAAATAATTCCCTGTTTGTTTTCTTTATAGGCCGGTTTTTTTATTCATATCGTCCATACGTAAGCTAAAGTTTTTGTTCGTCCTGTTTGTAGGTGTATAAAATTTATCCATGACTAACTTAACTGTTATCCTTTAATTTATGGAAAATTTTATTAATTTTTAACAATATATCAATATACCTAGAGTGCACTTATAAAGCCCATGCATAAAGCCCTAAAATTCCGAACAACAAATATAATCTGAACATAGATTATTCCCATATTTAAAACCTATTAACGTTTAACTTATTTCTTTGGTATGACTCTTTTTGCAAATAAATCTTAAATTTTTTCTTGGACCTGACTCTCCGTAATATATCTAAATTCTCTAGCAATACTTTGAAATGTACATAAACCTTTTGAATTTATTTAAATTAATGATTATACATCATGTAATGTTTTAACTATACACAACTGCAACCCATCCTCGTATAATTAAAACTCTAGGCCTATCAAAGGTGGGTGCGAAGTCACCGTACTCAGGAAGACACAGAAAACACTCAAATTACGGTGAAAATAAACTGCATTTTCACCATAATCTGTGTTTTTTAAATTCAAGAGAAATTAATTTAAATTTGAAGTTTTTTAAAAAAAAGATTAAATAACAGAAAAATTCACAGCTAAGCACATAAAACAGAGATTAGGCGGTTGCCCGTTCTTAAGAAAATAATTTGTTTTAATTTGGTTCTAGGGCTAGCCAACAAAATTAACAACATTTTACAAAAGGAAACACAAAAAATATAGCAATAAAATAATTAGGAAACAACAATATCGGTAAAAATTTAAGAATAATAAATAAATAGCAAATAAAACAACGAATAAACAAGAGAAAACAACAAAAAGATACAATACTTAATAATATCTACACATAAATAAAGATAACAAAATAATTAATAAATACTGTATAACAATGGTAGCTTTACTATATGGGGCTTCGGAAACGCAAAAGTGATTTCGAGGTTAGGTAAATTTAGAAAAGTTAAAAAAATCAAACAAAGATTTAAATTAATAATTATACCGAATCCAGTGGGTGAATTTGGGCGGTTCCTAATAGGAATGGTAAGTTAAAAAAGCAAGTCCCCGAGAACCCCGTTCACAAGAAAAGATCCTATCACCAACAACGAAAATTAAATTTAAAAAATCCAACGGTACTCTCTTTACAGCCTAGAAAAACCCACCCTTAAACACTAAGTCCTCACAAAAGAACAGCCCCACGCAATCATACAAACTCCAAAATAAATTCACTGCAGAACTACACAGTTTATTTTTCTTCCTTCTTTTTTCAACATCACTAAAAACTGAACTCAAACAAATACACAGGACATTAACTAACAACAAATAAACTACATTTCGGCCGCATCTGTGAATTAAAAACAATATTATGAACACTTACCCAAAGCTTTCCTTAGCCGGACATAGACGACGTAAGCTGGCCAAGCAGAAAATGAAAACGATGAGACACAGAACACTTACCCAAAGCTTTCCTTAGCCGGACATAGACGACGTTAGCTGGCCAAGCAGAAAATGAAAACGATGAGACACACCAACACGAACAGAAAACAAGGAACGATGAAATAAAACACAGACACACAAACAAAAACTAACAAAGAGTAAGGCGGTTATTTGAGACGACTCGACTCTAAGCTATGGCACACAAATCTATTTCCTAATAAAATACTCTATTTTCCGAGAAGGAAGGAGACGGGAAAAGGGCTAGTAATACACTTTGGTTACAGAAGAACGTTGAAAAAAGTGATGGCTCGACAATAGAGTTCAGCCACTGAACACTACTGGTATGTTACCTACTTAATCAGGACCCATTTTACTGTCTCGCCATTTGAAAGAAAGCAAAACTACTCTAACCATTACTTTCTGGTGACAAACGCGTCAAGTTTCTATCTACAATACTTACAAGATAAACACGGTTTGTACTATTTACATGATAACATTTGGTTATCTTGTAAATAGAGTAGATAGAAACTTGACTTGGAAAATATAGATTGTAGTAATGACACCAGCCACTTAAAAAATTGGTCTATAACAAAGTACTCCTTTCTTGAAAAAAAGTGTGGTTTATTACTTGTACACAGCACTACTCGACTTAATTTACGAGAATTTCTTTTTTCTGATTGCAACCGTAGAATTAGCAGTCGCTAAGAGATTAATTATTGTTGTAAGAAGGTGATGATCTCGGTTACAAGCAGCTGATGTAATGCATATCTTTATCTGATTGAAACCACTGTCTCTTTGCATTTGTATCCCTGAAAGAAATACCACTGAAGAGCGAGCAATCCTGTGCCAGTATTACTTGTTTGTACATGATATATTAGTTTCCCTGACTATTGGGTTATTATTAAATATTTCTTTCTGAGGAACAATCGACCTCAGTTAATAACAATGACTACACTCATTCATCTACAATCATCATATTCGCCCATATCTCTAGATCGGCGTCTTACTAATGAATGAATAACATGCTCGAAAGACGGTAATCCTTTACGAAAATGGGAGAAATATTTAAAGTATAACTAAAAATTTAAAAGAATAACAGTGAATGTTTGTTCTGCTCATAGTTTTGTACTACTCGGAATGTTTAGCAAAGAATAAAACAAGCAATACTTTTGTTTGTGTAACACTTATTATTATTTGACAATAAAGACAATCAACATAGATTTTCATCTAAAAAATAGCGAAAATCAAATTGTCTTACATAGGTGATTGGTTGGGTGAGCCTATCAAGGTATTAGTCGTCACTGGGTTCACGACCTTTAGAATTTGCGAAACGTAAATGAGGGAGAGGGGTGAAGCTGAAGAGCATTGTGTCAGTGTCATGTATGGGGAGGACGCGGGGTTTAAGCCAATTAGTCTCGTGCCAGTGTCATGTATGGGGAGGACGGGAGGTTTGAGCCAATTAGTCTCGTGCCAGTGTCATGTATGGGGAGGACGGGGGTTTGAGCCAATTAGTCTTATGCCAGTGTCATGTATGGGGAGGACGGGGGGTTTGAGCCAATTAGTCTCGTGCCAGTGTTATGTACGGGGAGGATGGGGGGTTTGAGCCAATTAGTCTCGTTCCAGTGTCATGTATGGGGAGGACGGGAGGTTTGAGCCAATTAGTCTCGTGCCAGTGTCATGTATGGGGAGGACGGGGGGTTTGAGCCAATTAGTCTCGTGCCAGTATCATGTATGGGGAGGACGGTGGGTTTGAGCAAATTAGTCTCGTGGTGGTGTCATGTTTGGGGAGCGCAGACGATGGGTCTGTGTCATGGATGATGTAGGGAGAGGAAGCAATGAGCCTTTTAGTCAGTAATCATGAATGAGGGAGGAGGGAGCTGTTGATTCTTGTGTCAGTGTCATGGTAATGAGGGGGATCCGAATAGTATTTTTGTTATTGTCATGGAAAGGAGGGGCCTTGTGAAAAACCGGTTAGTCTTGTGTGTGGATGGGTAGTGAAGTGTTATACGTGAGTCGTCTAGCGGTGTGTGCAGTTATGCATCAATGTATAGTATATAAAGATAACTTCTCTGTTTGATCTCCCACATAAAAATGTCATTAATGATCCTCTACACGTCTCACCTGACCACACATATTGTATGTGTTAAAAAGATCCTACCATACTTGAAGAATATTCTCCAACACCCACACCCACCCATTCAGTTAAATACGTCTCTTTTGACCCACTTTCCCACCAAAACTACTAAGGACCATTATTAACCTCCTATACGTCCTTAAATACGTCGTTAATGAATGTACCATACGTCATTAATATTTTCCCACCCATCCACTCAATTGAGTACGTTACTGTAGGCCTACTCTATTGCCCACTCACACAATGATACCCTTTTCACACTACTACCCACATATGCAACATCGTTGACGACGCTAACAAACATAGATAATACTCTCCCACCCACCCAGATATACACTATTTGATAACCCTCACAACCTCTTATTTAATTACTATTAAGTAATTCTAAAAAATATGTTATAGTTAAAACTAGTTTTTATTTCATATCACCATTCCTGTATTATTTCAGCTCCCATGTGGAAGAAGTATAGACGTCTTGTCAGTCCTATGCTTCACCCTGCCAGCGTGGAAAGCTACCTACCAGCGTTCAATTCTGCAAGCCGAATCCTGACAGATCGTTTTGTGGAGTCTCCAGAAATTGATCCAAGATACGGGATTTTCAACCTTACAGTCGATGCAGCTATGAGTATGTAGATATTGATAATTTGAAAGATGAAATTTAGTATTTAGATAAACCAAGCATAATTAGTAGTGTGCTATGTCTCTACCTTTGTAGTAATCATTAAAATACTAAGAATTTTGGGAAGATAACTACGTGATTTATTACTAATAAATCACGTTTTATCGTTTTTTTTAACTTTAATAACATAAAAAAAAATTTCGTTATACTATTTTTAACACACGAGGCTATTTATAGCAACACTATTATATTCATTGTACATTTAAATGTTTTTGTTCTTATAAATTAAATGGTGTTTTGTGGGTGAGTGGTTAATAGTTTGAATGGTGGAGTCAAATGTCAGAGGTTCTAATCCACAACTAAGCTGACGGCTGGAATTTCATAAGTTGAATAAAGCTCACACACCGACCTGTGGGAAACTGAGAACTTACTATTGAAGTTTAAAATAATTATAATATTACAAATAATTCAAAATTCTGGATAAAATTTAAAATTGCAAGGTACTTTCGTTTCCAACTATGGTTAAATGGTAGTCTGTGTGAAAACATAATTGAAAACAATAAAATATATAATTTCTACAGCTATTTCCCTTAAATATGAAAGTTTTATGGGTTTATGGGAGCTACGTTGGCTTGAAAATTTAGCTCCATCCGTGAAAAAAACATTACTTAAGAAATTTGGATTTACAGATTTGTCGATAAACCACTGACATAGCTGCATTCGAGGATGGCAATCACGAGGTAACAGTGAGTGAACTCGTTGTACGTGGAAAGGATGAAATTGTTGTTCATGTAATATAGTCCAGTCTGTTGCATTGCTAACGTTGAATTTCAAACACTGTTACTGACCCAACATCCCATCCATACACGTACAATAGTACAGACCAACTCACCCATTCAAGTACACTGGTATTGACCAACCCACCCACCCACACACGTACACTGTTACTGAGCCAACCACCCACCCATACACGTACAGTGGTACTGACCAAACCACCCATACAAGTACACTGGTACTGACTCACCCACCCACCCATACATGTACACTGGTGCCCACCCATACACTTACAGTGATATTGATAACAAACGTCCAACCGCCCACCCATACACGTACAGTGGTATTGATCCACCCGCCCACCCATACACGTATGGGTTGTATTAACCCACCCGCCCACCCATACATGTACGGTGGTATTGACCCACCCGCCGACCTATACACGTACGGTGGCATTAACCCACCCGTCCACCCATACACGTACAGTGGCATAAAAAAATTCCCCATGGGGAATTTTAAGCCCTAAATATATCAATTTATCACACAAAAAATATGTGACAAACAAAAAAATCCCAATTATATATTTTTGGAATGTGGTATCAGTTCTATAAACATTACAATATTTTTTATTTATATTCGTATTGTACCATCGTGCTGAACTATTCGACCCACCATTTGTTCCTCCTTGCACTTTCTCCTTATGTCATAGTTGACCTTACTGGCAGATTACCCAGTTAGTGATGGAACTTCACACTTATCTACCCGTACCTTTCACTAACAATTGGTGTTCAATAAATCAAGGAAGGATGCATATTTTCCTGTATGGTATGTACTTCCTTGTATAGTTACAATCAGTTCTATTAGATACTTTGAGAGGACCGTGTTTCAAATTCAGAGCTGTAATATGAATAAATTACCGTATATTTTTCTGTATTTAATATTTGAATAATTTCAATAAATGTGTTTTTATGAATTGTTGAGATCAGTTGTCTATCAGTTAGTGGGGATAGTTTAAAGTGTGGCAATGCTGACAGAGAACTTTCTGGTACTGTATGTGGGATAAAACAACACACTGTAACATGTTTACTGGAGACTGTTGTAGAATAAAATATTGTTTACTATTCTTCTAACCCATATAAAAAAGTAGCATCACACAAAACATAAATTAAATATATACGTACACATCATTTAGAGGTAATCTTATATATACGGGGAGATAAACACTGTGAATGATTATGACAAGCGCAGTCTTTGTTACTAAGGTAGAATGGTTTGAGGAAGAACCGTTTAATTATCACTCAGTTACCATGGAATAAGGAATCTAGGACCTTTTCCGGTTATTCACTACTACTACTTTTTCCGTTATTTCACTACAACTAAATTTTTAATAAAAATTACAGTTAGGTTGGGTCAGGTAAGGTTAGGTGGATACTTAAGTTGATCACAAACTGGTAAACCCAACCATTGACTTGCCATCGAATGCGCTCTTCGTGTGTAAGTTCTTGGAAAATGATATGATAAGGCCAGCGATATCGGACTCCAAGCGGATAAGGAATACCACAGTGGACGCAAAAATGATTGGGGAACAGTTTTTAGAGCAATAGAACATTTATCAAGTGGTAGTGAATTAACGGAAAAGATCCGAATTGTATAGTTTAATATAGCAACTAGACACGTAGTATTGGTTCAACCTGATTTTCGTTTTATCATCTGTAAACATTAAGACCCTTGCTAATACCAACACGTTCACTACACACTAGAAACAACCACTGCGTTGATTCCATGTCACTATTCAGACGACTGAGAAGTTTTTTCTGTTGATACCAATGCAAGGATAACAAGTATGATCTTATTTATGAAATATTAAAAATAATCTTAAGAAACAATTATTCCTGTTTATTATTGGGATTATCAGTTTAGTGCGGGGGGCATTAAAAGATAATCCAATATTTTCAACACATTAAGATATTCCCGTGGTAAAACTACTGTTGTGTACAAAACCTGGAAATATGCCGCAGCACTCTACCACATGCTACTTCTGTTTTTACATTTAGATACAATAAACATTCTATTAGTACAACACAAGTGACAATGTCTTAAGGTCATAATATGTACAATTAAGGCACCTAAATTGTATGAACTTCTCACCTTCAGTCAAGAGATAGTCGGAAAGAAAAGATGCAATACACAGATCTTAAATAAACTTCACACAACATACAAAGTAGCAACACAGGAGACTTCACTGTGATTGTGAACGAAAAATATATCACAAAAGGAGTCATTTGTTTTCCATCGCATAATTCGTTGTTAGAATAGAATTTGATGAAGTCATAGTGCTAACATTTCACCTTAAAAGTTAAAGTTACCGTTAACCTGAACTTGATGAAGTCAGAGTATTAATATTTCAACTTAAAAGTTAAAGTTACCGTTAACCTGAACTTGAAGAAGTCACAGTGCTAACGTTTCAACTTAAAAGTTAAAGTTAATCTGAACTTGATAAAGTCACAGTGCTAACATTTCAACTTAAAAGTTAAAGTTAACCTGAAATTGAATAAGTCAGACTGCCAAAGTTTCAACTTAAAAGTTAAAGTTACAGTTAACCTGAGCTCGATAAAATCACAGTTCTAACATTTCAACTTAAAAGTTAAAGTTAACCTGAACTTGATGAAGTCAGAGTGTTAATATTTCAAATTAAAAGTTAACATTACCGTTAATCTGAAATTGAAGAAGTCATACTGCCAACGTTTCAACTTAAAAGTTAAAGTTACAGTTAACCTGAGCTCGATAAAATCACAGTTCTAACATTTCAACTTAAAAGTTAAAGTTAACCTGAACTTGATGAAGTCAGAGAGTTAATATTTCAAATTAAAAGTTAAAGTTACCGTTAACCTGAAATTGAATAAGTCATACTGCCAACGTTTCAACTTAAAAGTTAAAGTTACAGTTAATCTGAACTCGATAAAATCACAGTTCTAACATTTAAACTTAAAAGTTAAAGTTACAGTTAACCAGTTAACCTGAACTTGATGAAGTCAGAGTGTTAATATTTCAACTTAAATCAATCCTCAGTTGTTATATTTACTCAATAACATATTTAAGTCGTATAAAGTCAAAATAACGTGCAGCTTTATTCACAACAATATTTTTACAACCGTTCATCGTATTAATTAATAAAATACTAACAATGATAATTAGTGCAAGATAATATTTGTTTTCATTTGATAAAAAAATAATATAATTAATATTTATAATATATGTATATAAAATATAATTATAGTTTATTTGGCACCATTGTTCTGGGGCTGTGACAGTTTGGAGTTGAATTGGTCGTGACTCCAACTGGCCGTGACAGTTGATTTGGTCTTCACGTGAATCAAAGGATTGTTATCGTAGTCCTACTCCAGGAATTTGGAGCAACGCTTAGTAGTTGGAGCAATGACCTTACAAAAATAAAAAGGAATCGCCTTTGCTGTAAATTGTGCTTCTAATCGAACATTTATTCGTGGTAAAAGAAGTATGATTGATATATATATATATATATATATATATATATATATATATATATATATATAATGATTATTTTATTTCTATACAAAAATATATCCATCCTATCTTTGAAACTAATAAATTTATGTTCTGGACAGATTTGAGTCATTTTTAATGTAAACACACAGTTTTTTAGGCGGAGGTATATCCCAATTTTTACTTTGACCATTCCCTGTAAGTTATTACTGATAAAAGGTTTCAGTCAATGTAAAGATTCGAACCTGCGTTACCTCTAACTCAGACTCATAGTTCTGACAACTTAGACTGCTCGGCCACTGGCTGGCTGTCCCTACATATATATATATATATATATATATATATATATATATATATATATATATATATATATATATACACGTTACTTAGATTATTTACACATTTGTGATACAATTTATTCAGTTGATCGTTAACTGTGTGTAATAATGAATACATAAATACTGCATATTATTAGTAACCATTAGTTTAACGACCTTAAAAATAGCTACAAACAAATATAAAACAAAGTATGAGAGTATAGGACCAATTACAGACATCTTTCGTTAAGAAAAACACTGGGGTAGAAAATTTACAGAAACACTAAATAAGCAAACAGAAAACTTTTAGATTATGATGAACAAATAATTGAACTCCTTAGTTATATCTGAGACAAAATAATCTAAGACTAAGACGGCTATTAAATATAATATCCTGTATAATTTTTATTTATTTATTTCTAAGACGCCAATCGTCAAGATAAGAGTGAATATATCGATGATTATGTATATATAAGCAAATAAAACCATTACTACAAACTAAAACTGACTATTCCCTAGGAAGTGTCATCAATTAATAATAGTCCAACGAGACAAAACAGCCAGTGATTTACAGCCTTTCAACATTTGTTATGACTCTAGTTGAGATTGAACTGAGAACCTATGGCTCAATAAGCTGGGCTTTAATCAAAAATATGCCTACTTCATCATTACCACCATGATATTGTTTGAAGTAGTTCAACCATTAATTCAAAATAGTTAAAATATAGTTGAGAATAACAAAAACAACAAAAGTGTAGCTAATAAGCCAAGAAAAAAGATCAAGTCTATTCAAATTTGTAATCCACAATTAACAGCGTGCAACTGCGGTCCATGACGTAATGGGAGTTTCATTTCATTCCTCGTCACGACTGCTGCAATCACGAAAATGAATTATCTCACTTTTAATGTGTTGTTTGTCATATAATAGTGTTAATAGTGACCTCTGAATTACCCATACCAAGGACGTTCCAGTAAAGCCTCCACAATTGAGCAGTGAATTAAAATCTACATAATTGTGTAGTTCCAAATTAGGATAACAATGTACATTAATAACTAATTTGTAGATAAAACTATCTGTAAAATTAGATAATTTTCCTATAATTAATTTAAAATTATGAATTGTTGTTTTTAGTTTAAACTATACTATTTCTTTATAGGGCTGTAAATAACGTATAGGGTTAAGTGAATAAATGACTAATAGTAGAAAGAACTTGCCAGAGATTCCTTTAGTAACATTTTACTCGTAGTAAAAGTAATCTTTTAGTTTGGCGAGTTTAAAAATAACTATTTTAAAAGTTTTTAAATTACTAAAATTAGTTACTTTAGCCCCGGACAGACGTTCAACAATTACTTACGTGTCTTAATCAGTCAATATTTTCACAAGAGAGAACTGGACGTCGCGTTTAAAATAAAAATCCAAAATACACCAAAATACAAAATACCTCCGACCCAAGGAACACAAATAAAAAACTTACAACGAAATAGGGGAAATCAACAGAGTCACAAAATTCAAATACTTAGGATAAATCATCCAAGAGAATGAGAGTGAAATTGAGAGTAACAAGGAAAGATACAGCAAACTAAAAAAAACTATTCTTTATAATATAGTCGTAAAACCAGTAGCCTTAGCCTTGTACACATCAGAAACAATGGGACTAGTTAAGAAATCAAACATGGAAAAATTTGTGAAAACAGAAAGAAGAATAATAAGAAAGTTTTTAGGACCACAAAAAGACGAGAACGAATCTAAATACATAATCAGAAGCAACAAAGGGATGTACAAACACATAGAAAACAACAACAATAATAAGAAGAGCAGACTAAAATTATATGGACACATTCTAACGAAAATATACTAACAAAACAAATCATGAAATTAATAGACCAGAAGTAAACAGTAAAATGAACAGAAGAAGTAAGACAAGATGCAAAAAATTATGAATAAATACAAAAATTTCGAAGACAGAAAATCATGCAGAAGAATTAAAAATGATCGAAATTTGCAGAAGAAACACCAAAATAGAAAACACGAGCCTTTTGGTCAGAAGAAAGAAAGCTAAAATTCGGTGATCAATTGAAGTTGCTTCGGGAACAAAAGAGACAAGCACGTGAAAAATCGAATTGTCTTGTTGAAAGTTTCTACGTAGTCGTTAGTCGACTTCAATGCAAATAATAATAATAATAAATAGTGTATTACTAAATGAAATGTATCTTTGTAAGACTTTATTTTACACCTTTTTCACCCTAGTCAAAAAGGACGGTAATTAAAATCTAAATGTAACTTTTCTTTTTAAAAATAACATGAAATCTGTATGCTTTTACAGTTTGTAAAACGTTTTTTCATAAATTTCGTTCTGACATTTTCATTTAAAAGCAAAGCAAACAAAAATTAAGTTTTTAAATTTTCTTTGAAATGAGTTTAACAGGTCGCAAAGGGAAAAGACTTAAAGTAGTCAGATATCTTTGATTTACTATCTAAACGCTTAATGTTTAACGGATACTTTTCAATTCTTTTAAAAGTATTTTTCCTGATGTAATTATGTTTGACATGTTATTTTGTAGGTATTTAATGAGGTTTCTTGATTAAGTACGTACTTTAATTTTGATTTGAGTCTTCGTGATATCAATCTGTTATTATTAAAAAAAATTGAAATAAAAATACAAATATTGATGGAAAAAAATCAATAAACATCCAACATTGGACATCAATTTAAGTATTAATCTGCGTTTATTTTGTTATGAAGAACGGTTTCAAAGTACTACCAGAAGAGCTATTTTTTGCTTGGCGTCACAACATTTATTTTTTGTTGTTGAAGAATATATTTGTGCTGGCTGGAAACCAGGCCGGAAGTCAACAGATTATTTGATCACTCCATCCCATCATACATGGTTTATAACTAAATATGTGCCTGACGTAAAACCAACACTAATGTGCACTAATTTACAGAATGAGAAATATTGTGCACAATGCTTGGATGGTATTATAAGGTATCCTAATTCACTCATACCCAACACACTTTGTGTAAGTGCAAACCAAAGCTCCCACTAAGACATGCAGAAACTAGAAACTGCTCTTGATGAAGACATCAAATTTAGTGTGTAATGTCGATACCTAAATACGAATGATTAATAGGACTATTGTAGAAATATGGAAGTTATTAATGATTTACGGTGCAGAGGGCAATGTCAAAACTCGAATCTCCAACTGAGCTTACAGTTCGTAGTTTTCATATGTATAGTTCACGCACAGGCCTGAAGGCCCGTGTAATCTGGCAAGTGATGATAAACTAGTCAATTTATTAATTTTTACACATTTTATTTGTATGAAATTCTCTTCATCATTGCTAGATTGAGGTCCAAATCTATATCCACCTCCAACCATACACGTACAGAGGTCCTGTCCCACCCACCCATACCAATCAATACCACTTATGTTACTGATAGCACTTCCACATATTCGGTGTCCATATTGGTCCACTCACCCACCCATAAATGTAGGATGGTACTAGCCAACCTACCCACCTATTTACGTATGGTGATATTGATTTTATACACTTACTAGTAGGCCTAAAATTTTTATATTCTTTTAATCCTGAAATCTCTAACATATTATGACGAACGGATTCTTTCCCCAGTAGGTCATTAAATCTGAAATCAACTTACTCCATGGTCGATAAATGAGGAAAAGACAACAGGAAGAAACCTAGTGACCTCTTATCGGAGCAGGTTACTTCACCATCGCAGCAGCTGTAATTTTGTGGAATTACTTGACCCTTACCAACTCTAGTTGTGAAACTAGGGAGCCAGACGTATATTTACCTGACGTGTATTAGGCTTCAAAATGCTTTCTTTTGTGTAATTTCATGAACTTTATCTTACATCTTACTTTGATTTACTTTTATCGATATTATAACTATAAAGGCAGGTATTCTCTGATAAATACTTCTAAATATATGTTTTTTCCATTCATTACTAAGAAGCCGATCGTAGAGATATAGGGACATGGTGGGGGAATGAGTGTAAGTTTAGGTCAACTATTTATTAGGAAGAGACATTTGATACCAAAATCCAGGTTAACTAAGGGATCTAAAGCTTTAAGTGTAATCTGAACCACGCAGTATCGGTCCGATGTTTAGTAGATCGATAAGCCAGATACTCTTCTCTAGACAACATCCAGAACCTGCCCACAACCCAACTTGGTAGGCTTAACCCCAAACTTCTCTAGTAGTGCCCACGTCGATTAAAACCATTGTGTTGACGCCATGTCATCATTAAGAGAACCGAACATAGGACCTATCGCCTATAATCTCTACAACATTTCCAAGTAGCTAGATTACAGCACTTCACTACGAGAAAAAAACATTACTTCACTGTAATCATAAGATATTCTTGGCTGTAGCAAACTATGATTTTATCCATTCAATAGTTCTCTTAAACACCACAATGAAAGTTTTAGGTATATTTTAAGTTGATATTTATAACTTGAGAGGAAATTTCTTTCAGATTGAGGGAAAAGTTTGTAAATTAGAATATAAATTAAATTCGAATGTAAATTATAAGTTTAACATAATATGAGAACAAAAAGATCTTTGAGAGTCTCTAATTTGAAGATAGTAAATATCGTGTACAGATTACCTGTTGCTTAGTGTTTTATTGCATTTATACGGCTGAAACTGTCATAAAACACTTGATTTTAGTCTCACTTACAGTTTGATAAAAAGCTTAAAACCAAAATATTTATTAATACTAACGCAGGGAATCAGATTGATTCAATATTTTTATAATTATTGTACATTTATTGACAAGGAGGCCGATCTTTAACCTTACTTTATTCATTCCTCATAGACTATTGATCCTTGTGGGTAAATTTTTCAGCCAGAGTAAGGGGGAGAAGCAGTGCAGTACAAGGTGAATATTACTGATAACAACTAAGTCAAGGCCAGTGTTAAAACCTTCGCTATCACCGACTAATGTACAAACCCCTCACGGCTTAGTCCACTCGGTCATCGGCTCTCCCAATTATAAAATCTGTTGAATCAGTTTTACCTAAAAAAACGTTCTCACACACTTGAATAGTCACATAAAATATGTTGGTATTGTATTATCTGTCATTCACCAAACGTACGAAATGTTTTTCTGTTGAACTCGAATACTTCCTATGTACATAAATGTTACCAAATTTTTATTCAATCACAAGAATGATGTAGAAATTGTGAAATGTCGAGATATATCTAGTTTATGTTTTAATAATGATAATAATATGGACATTAATAATGATTTTAATTAGTAATAGGGCTGGAAAAAATCCGTTAACATTTTCTTCTGATATTGTTTAATTACTTATACTAGCGTTTTTATAGACTTATTTTTACTCTTAGAAAAAAGTTCATAAGATAAATCTTTAGTCACTGTTTGAAAATGAGATATAATGTACTAGATTCTGTTAGTCTAATAAAATTACGTATCCAAAAGATAACCACTGTTATTTTTATTATTTCAGTAATTAGGTAATAGCACAAATATGTTTATTTTTATAGTTTTGCAAACCAATTATATAAGGGATGGTACTGACTCATATGCATACTTATATAATAACATATGTATGTAAAAGCTAATAACATGTTTTCATGAGTTTAGTGAGATTTATTTTTAAGTATATTTATATTCACAAACCTCCTCTGATTTCAGAAACTGTTATGGATAGGAAAGTCAGCCTCGATGATGTCTCAAAGAAAACTATTCACTACCTTTTTGAAGAGTGAGTGCGTTACGTATGTATGACTTAAGGAACTGGTAATAACTATTGTAAGATCTTACTGATATATAATCTTACTTGTTTTGTGTGAAGAATTCATTTATATGTAATATTAAATTATTATATTTAATAAATTCTCTGAAGACCTCAAAGAAGAGTCAACCATAAAAACATACAGAAAAAACTTAATGTATTATTTTTAGAATAAATCATACTACAAAACTAAACAATTCTTAAAAGACATTCAACAGAGGATGAAACGACCAAACTTAATAAATTTCAAAATTCTGCTTACATTGTCGTCAAAATATTGATATTTATTCCTAGATTTAATTTAACTATTATTGTATTATACTATTCTATCTATTTTATAGCTTATATTTGCTTATATATACATTTTTAAATTTATTTTGTTAGCTTATGCAATTGTAAAAAATTGTCAAAGGAATTAAATTATTAAATATGACAAATCTGGAATATATAAAATAAAATGCTCAGAATGCAATTCTTTTTACATAGGACAAACTGGAAGAACATTTAGTTTACGTTACAAAGAACACATACAAGCCATAAGAAACAACAATTCAACATCAAATAAATCTAACTTTGCAGAACATATTCTCCAGTCAAATCACAGTTATCAAAATATAAATGAAAATGTTACAGTTTTAGAATACGAGAAGAAAGGAGAAAAAATGAATACAAAAGAAAATTTACACATATACATAAACAATTATAATGAACCAAAGAACATATTAAATACACAAATTAACATGAACAATCCTATATACGAAAAAATAAGAGAAGTTAAAAAACATAAGAATCAAAAAGTAAAATTCAACTTACCCACACACTAAATTAATCATATGTTATGTTATTTTCATCTGTTTTATTTTTATTTTTATAATTTGTTATTTTATTTTAGGTTATATTATTTACTATCTGAAGATGGCCTAAGAGCCGAAACCGGTAATATATTTTTATAAAAATGAATAAAAGGGTACTTTATTATATTTATCATTTAATTTATTAAAATAGTAGCCCTAACGTGAACTAGTTTATACATATAGAATTAAATTATTTTGATTATATAAAATTACAGTGCAATCAACAACAGTAATTTAAGATAAACGTAAGACATACAGTAAATTGAAAACGGAATGTCTTTATGATATTTTTATGTCTTTAAGTTTCTTCTAACAAACACAAGGTACAGCTTCAATTTAATAATCGATCAAAAAACTAAACTGTTTATACAGTATAAATACACTCTTCATTTGTATAATACACTTGACTGTAACTATTTTTTATTTGTTTTTTATTTTAACAAGTGACAATATGCTTTGCAGCTAATATATAAGTTTTATTCAGATTTATTTTCTATCAATGCGTACTACTGAAACTGTCAAGATATTGTTGAATTTAGGTGGCTAATGATTAACTAAAGTCGACTATTCCATAGAAGGACTAATCCAGGGAAACAGAAAGATCTACAACTTAGCGTTAAGTTTGAACAACAAAGTATTGGGATGAATTTCGAGCAAATTGAAAAACCTGATATTCAGTTCTCTTCCCTGCAGAACACCCGAACCTTAGAAATGATTCCACACGACTAATGATGGAAAATATTTACAACATATCGATAAATCGAATTGTTGATATATCGAAAACCAAATATCGATATAACGATAATATCGAAAGAAAAATATCGATATGTAGGGTAACTGATATATCGAATTATAAATTATTTATTTGTTTAAAATTATACACTCAGTCTCATGTCATGATAAAAAATATACTCATGTTTTGCTGTCAATATTATTTAGAATAGCCTACCGAATGTAAATATGAAATACATTTATTTATACAAAATAAGTAGATGTGGGGTTGAATTAAAAAAAAATCAAAATAAGAATAATTATACCTTTATTAATTATGTTAATTATAAAAAAAATGTACTAACGATGTTATTTTTATTTTTCACGTTAAACAATGCCATTAGGCTTTTTATAAACACTAAACATCTAAAATAAACTACTGATCTAAAATAAACTAAATTTGAGTGCGTTGACCTCATGTAAAAAAGCTAAATAAAGTTACTTTATTATTTTATTGTATATTTTGTACGCATAAAAGGCAATTTAAATGTGTTTTTTCCGAATCGTTATGACTTTGAGGACAGAGAATAACGTCAATATTTTGTGATATATCAGACCAAATTTTGATATTGCCGATGTTATGGAAAGAAAATGTCGATAATAATTTATCGATATATCGAAAAACATTTATCGATATTTCCGATATATCGTTGCCATCCCTACACACGACACTCTATTTCTCTCCGGTAGTGTCCACGTCGATGACAACCATTTATCGGATGCCATGTTGGTGATACGAAGACTGATCAGAGAGCCTATAAATACACAAAACTTAGTCCCCAAGTAGCTGGATTACAGTAGCATTCATCAGTGCCTTTAAAGGATTGATTTATCAAACGGCCTTTATTTGATCTATGATATTATGTTTTGCTATAATAATGTTGAACTTATGATAATGTAAATCATTATGATTTCATAAGAGAGTTTTGTATATCAGATAAAAAAAATTAGTGAGATATTTCCAAGTTGAACTCAATTTTTAAATTAGTATATGAAAGCATGTACTCTAAAACGGGGTAAAAGTGTGAAATTTTTTTGAAGTCAGTGTATGTATATGTGTATGCGCGTGTGTTTTAAGTAAAATTAAAACAAGTTGATAATACTTTTTGCTAGAGATGGAAAGATAGTTGATTTTTTTAAGTTCTAATAATTTTTTCCAGGATCGGTAGAATGTTTTTAAATAGGCTGTTCAAGGTGTGGCTTCACGTGGAATGGATATTCAAAGCTCTTTACTGGAAGGAATTAGACCAGTCGATGAAAGGCATCACGCTAATGAAAGACGTATTCACTAAGGTAAACCTTACCACAGAATAAAATCTGTTATACATTCATGTTTTAAGTATTACTAATGTTCCTTAATGATGACAGATGATATGAATTACATTTTTAAAGTCGTTTATTAAAATATATATTTTGTCAACAAATTTATACTTCGCATTTTACTTAACTTATATAAATTGACATAATCCGGTCAATAGAAGACCAAATTCATAAAAAAATTGTATACATAATTATGTATGTAAAAAATATAAACACTTATTGCCTGCTTTTAGGAAATTATAATTGCATACGACTATAAAAAACTAAATTAATATACTGGGTGTTTCAGAACTCTCTACCAAACTTTTGAGGTGTTGATTCTGGGCTAAAAGCGAATCTAAATTTAAATCATCCGAAAGTCCTCAGTTACTTACAGAGCTGTCATTTTGATTTTCTAAAATTATTTTAAAAAAATATAACACCAACAATTTTGAAATTTTGTATACATCTTAATAATAGTAAGGCCAACTTACGAAAAAGATATCAAAATGTTCTAAAGTAGGAGTTATAAATGGCGGCCATCCAAAATATTCAAATAAGAACAGATTTTAAAATAATGGTCGTATAAAACGTTTACTAAGTTAACTTTTTTTAGGAAATTTAAAATCAAATCTAAAGATATCCTATTTATTTAGATCGAATAAAAATTAAACAAGGTATGGCATGTTTTGTGATGCGCGGCAGATATAGGTCAATATACGCAGCCAATACAACTAAGCGACAATCACCTAACCCTTAAAAATGATTGTATAAGTTAATTAGTTAATTAAATTAGCTTTAATGTATTCAATATTTATTAACTTAGTATTTATTATTTTTTTAATAAAAAATCAGGTTTTAAACAATTCCTTTTATACTTTCATTGCTGAGTGTAACGAAAACGTAGGAAGAGTTAAAGGGAAAACAAATAAGCTTGTTTTTACTAATACTCTTATTTTTGATGATAAAACAAATTTGTATTAACTTATAAAAATAGTGGTTAGGTGATTGTCACATAGTTGTATTGGCTGCGTACATTGACCTGAACATCTACCACGCACCACAACACTTGTCATATCTAGTTTATTTTGTATTCTATCTAAATAAATAGGATATTGTTAAATTTGCCTTTAAATTGTATAAAAAAAATAAAATAGTAACAGTGTTGTACGACTAATATTTTAAAAGTTAATCTTATTTGAACATTTTCGATTGCCACCATTTTTAATTCCTAACTTAGAACATTTTGATATTTTTTTCGTAAGCTGTCCTTACTATTATTAAGGTGTGTACCAAATTAAACAAAATTGCGTTTTACGGTTTTTGAAAAAATAAGTTTTGAAAAAGTAAAATGGTGGCTCTGTGAGTAACTGAGGACTTTCGGATGATTTAAATGTGGTATTTAGATTCGCTTTTAGCCCAGAATAAATACCTCAAACGTTTTGTAGAGAGTTCTGAAACACCCTGTATATTAATTTAGTTTTTTATAGTCGTATGCAATTATACTTTCCTAAAATCAGGCAATAAGTATTTATATTTTTTACATACATCATTATGTATACAATTCTTTATGAATTTGGTCTTCTATTTAACCAAATTATAGGCCTAAATATTTGAAAACTTTGTAAATTTATATAAGCTAAGTAAAATGCGAAGTAAAAATTTTTAGATAAAGTATTCAAATTGTCTACAAGGGGTTCTGAAACACCCTTTATAACAATATTACTTAAATAAATATTTAAGTTAATTTATTTTAAAATCAATAACAAGGTATAAATAATCGTCAACATCCTGTAAATTGCATTTTGTAAATTGTTTGTAATAATTTAAATGAAAAGGTATATGTAATGTAGTTATAGAAATGTACCTGATGTCGGTTTACAAATAAATATCATTGAAATTCTAAGTAAGGAAGTATTTGTTGAATGAAGATGAAGTCGACTCACTGATTATTAGAAACTTAGGATTATGATTATACTTTATTAAAAAAAGCTTTTTAATATCATTATATGGCCGTATGTATTCTAGTTATAGTTTAAAATATAATTGGGAATTTTATTCCATTCTAATTCATAGTAAAAAATACTTTATGCTGGAATGCAATCAGTTCTAATGTTTAGTATATATTATAAAAGCGCAAATTTAACAAAACCTTTTAATTACGCTGTAAATACTGAAAATCACAAAAAGCAGAAAAATATTTCCTCATACTCCATCACACATGTCTGATTACAGCTCTTGGAAGAGAATTTCAAAGACAGAAGAGCCATCGAGGCGAGTTCCGGCCAGAAATGTAAGTCCCCTAAAGTGCAATTATCTAATTAGTGGTTGTGTAATAAGTGTCTGGTGGCTAGGTGGAACACAATGTAAGTGAATATAAACACCTAACTTACTGCTGGTGGATCCGGGTTGTGGTAGCAAGGTAATGGCGGACATATTTAGACTGATGAGACACACCAAAACACTGTGCTGATGTTTTCCCTTACTTAACTACTCAGGTTATTTTCCGTTAATTCACTATCACTACTTTTTTTGTTTCTGTTAATTCACTACGCTTGATAAGTATTATATTGCTCTAAAAATCTTTCCCCAATCATTTTTACGTCCACTGTGGTATTCCTTATCCGATATCGCTGGCCTTATCGTATCGCTTTCAAAGAACTAACACATGGAGAGCGCATTCGGCGGTAAGTCAATCATTGGATTTAACAGATTATGATTAACTTTAGTAACAACCTAACCTAACCTAATCTTACCTAACCGTAAATACGATAAAAAGTAGTAGTAGTGAATTAACAGAAAAGGTCCACTACTCACATTTAGGATGGCTGGACACTCACTACTAACTAAATGTTTCTTTTTTATAGCAGTAACAAGGCATGGAGTACTTTTGACAATTATTGTCGTTAATCTTAAGTTGACGTAAGATGTAACATTCACAAAGGCGTAAAAGTTAAGCTAAGGAAGCCCCTCGCTTCCGTAGAACAGCACAGTTACCTCAGAGAGTAAGGATAACTGGAACCATGGGTCATCTCATTTCGCTGTAGTACAGTAACCACACAGAAGAAAGAAACAGAGGTTTCATATATTAGTGCTACATCTCATCTGATGGTCGAGTTTTAGCCTGAGGATTTGATGAACTTTATTATCTATTCTTTAACACACTCTTCATCGGACAGTAACTAAAATCACAAAATAAATAACTTTATTGTATTTACATTTAGGCACAATCTCCTATTCACAGTGGTGGTATATCGTTAGTTGAAAGTAATAACAATAAGGGAGAGTGGCCATGGGGGGAGATTACAGCTTGAGAGACCGATGAGTGAGGGAGAGAAGGGGGTGAGAAAGAGAGAGAGTGACAGAGAGAGGAGAGAGAGAGATATAGATAGATAGAGAGAGAGAAAGAAAGAGAGAGAGAGAGAGAGAGAGAGAGAGAGAGAGAGAGAGAGAGAGAGAGAGAGAGAGAGAGAGAGAGAGAGAGAGAGAGAGAGAGAGAGAGAGAGAGAGAGAGAGAGAGAGAGAGAGAGAGAGAGAGAGAGAGAGAGAGAGAGAGAGAGAGAGAGAGAGAGAGAGAGAGAGAGAGAGAGAGAGAGAGAGAGAGAGAGAGAGAGAGAGAGAGAGAGAGAGAGAGAGAGAGAGAGAGAGAGAGAGAGAGAGAGAGAGAGAGAGAGAGAGAGAGAGAGAGAGAGAGAGAGAGAGAGAGAGAGAGAGAGAGAGAGAGTGGTGACTGTTATTTGAACGAACTATAAGGTTAGTGGTTGGCCCACCGTCAATTCTGGTTGGCAGCAGAGCTAGTTATCGCAAAACGTAG
Source organism: Stictocephala bisonia (assembly GCA_035578905.1). Lineage (NCBI taxonomy): Eukaryota > Metazoa > Arthropoda > Insecta > Hemiptera > Membracidae > Stictocephala > Stictocephala bisonia. The sequence goes on from JAQJVL010001164.1 coordinate 147,684, forward strand.
GCTGTCTGGTTATCCCAAGGCTATAATTGTGATTCCCATCTCCCTATTCACATGCATCATTGGACATCTGGTACGCATAAAGGTCATCATTATGACCAGCTTGCATACTGATAGACACATAGTGTATTGCAGATATCCAACTTTCACTTTCTGATCATATATTAACCTTTGTTATCAGTCAGTGAGATTACATAGGAACGGTTCATATCTATTTTTGTTATATTTTCAAGAAAAACAAAACGTTTGTATTTGTTTTAAATTAAAAATACATTCTGATTTTAATAATAGAACCAAATTATTGTTTACCTTTTTGAAATACAGTAATTTACTATCTACTTTAAATATACTTCATTACTGCAAAAACCTGTGTTCAAATATATATGTAACCTAAAACATTTTTAGTAGTTTTATCATTTTGCTCACACAATAAGACGTCTTATGAATTCTTATTGTGAAAATTGTCCCTTCTATGTTCAATTAAGTATATATCTTGTTGAAGAGCCAAACGATATAAGGCATCAGAGTTTAATTTTATAATAGTTATCATAAGTTATAAACTTGGCCTTAAATGGAACTTTTATTATTAATCTCCGTCTTGTACTGTACTGGTTCTCCTCCATACTTTGTCTGGACAAGTTCTTCGCACAGGTCACTAGTCTATGGTGATTGAGTAAAACAGAGTTAAAAAGCAGATTTTCCTCTATTTTTTTTATTTGTAAGAAGATTGTTAATCTACATGATCCAATTAAAATGTAGATAGTAAAATAATTTATATTTCACAATTTATTATGCATTATGAACTAACCATTTTCATGAAAATCTAATTATTTCATTACGCTAAAATTATCGTAAATAAATACAATAATCTGTAGATCAAAAGCTGAATGTGTATTGTAGTAGTATATGATAGTAATTACTACGAAATACTACGATATGCATACGCCAACAATGTAGACTAGAATACTAAGTATTGTAGAATTCATTTATGTATTCTATTTAATTTTAGGTGAGCCTGAAAAACACTTCGCTTATCTTTCTTACGCCATTCCTGAAGACGAGAGTGAAGACCATACATGGTGGGACGAGGTGTCAACCATGTTGGTTGCGGTTAGTATTTGCATTTTCATTTACTTTCAAATTGAGAGATTAACTATTTTTAATACATTTATATTTGAAAGATTATTGATGGTAAAATGAATAATTGCCATGAAAGGGAATTTATTGTTTTAGCACAATGAATTAACTTACGTTTTATAGATATATGAAGATATATTTGGGATTTTGCACTTGTAATTTTAATTGTGTACTATCAATCAACTTCAGTAGCTAGCTGGAGAGATGATTAACTTATGTTTTAAATATATGTTAAGGTTTAAAAATGGAAAAAATATTATTTACCAAACCTAAACTAGCAGATTCAAATGATAAAAATAAAGATAAACCTTTGACATTATCAAGTATCCACAATTTCGAAGCAACACTATTTTGTTTGTCAAATATGCCTTGACTAGAAGTTGATAAATACATATGTATGAGACTACAGGCAGAGGTGACTACCGAACCGGAAGACACAAACATCAATTTACGAGCACTTACCTTCACCGGTAGGTAGGTGCTCGGTGCATCAACGAGTTGGCTAATTTAATGATCAAGGCGTTAATGACTTCTGCTCATCCTTGTGTGTGTGCTAGTGAAGCCAACAGTACTAACTTAAATCATCATTTAAAACGCTTTTTAAAATAAATATTCCTTTACAATGCTAACGAGTTTTTGGCATATAACTGGAAGACGACATAAGTAGATGACTGACACAGGCGTCGTAAGAGAGATATCGGCCAATGAATATGAATGAAACAAAAACACTTGTATGAATGAGACAGTGTGGTATGTGCGTGAACATTTTATTAGTAGGATTGACGATTCTCAATAATGGTAAAAGTCTTGAGAGTAAAAAAGCTTGAACTTTTTTTTTAAGGATCAGACTTTTTTGGTAGTTGGGAGAGCCTTCAGTTTAGTAAGTTTTGATAAATGTAAAAAAATGTTATTATAAATGTAAAAGTACTGTACTACTTGTACTGGCAAAAAAAGAAAAACTTCTAAAGGGACTACTATGACACAAATATCATTATTGACAAATTTCTTGGTAAATAAATAAAGCTGCTTTATGTTATTAGCAAACTAATGCTACTCTAAATTATGAACATGATAATAAAGAATTTAGTTGGCGACAATTACACAGCATTGTAAACATTAACTTAAAACTAACTTAACTAAATTAACTTAAAAATAAATTTATAATCATAATAATTAACCTGACTATGCTACAAGAAAGCATTCAACTTTATAAAACGCTCATGTAATAACATTGATTTAAATTTCTTCTAAACATATAATATATTTTTTCTTATTTTAGATTCGAATCTAATTAGTTTTGTAATGAATATGTTTATTATATAAAGTGATTCTGAGGTATCATTTTTTACTGTTGATTTTTATGAATGAAAATAATATTAAAAAAAAGAATAGTGTTTCATAGATATAACTTCGTAAATGGCAAATTCTGGTATTCCAAATTTTAAAAGCTGTTATTTATATTGTTTGAAGTTTGAATTTTTCATGCGCATTTTTTCAAAGCTATAAGGTTTTCCCCATATTTTGATGCAATGTTTTAATTTCGTTCATTGAATAACTCATTGTAAAAATAAATAAATAAAAATAAATGAACCAAAGTACAAAACAAGGTTAAATGATGTGTATTTCTTTGCTAAGTACACTTCCTTGTTAGTATAATCTATTAATTACTGATCATGCATTAGGCCTCACTTTCATAAAGATTAAAAAATAAGTGTGACGTACGTTTTTTAATTCAATCATTAAAACCACTGAAAAATAAACCCATCGTTTGAATTAGATTAAAGAATAAAAATGAAAAAAAGAGTATAGCGTTACCGTATATTTTTCACATAGATTGACATTTTAGATATTATCTTTAAAATAAATAAAATAATGAAAAGGAAATAACTTAGTGCACACACGTAAAGTTATACATTTTAAAGATATCCTCGGTAATTTACATGACACTATTTTCTGTCTACTGCAGTGATAAAACGTAACTCATCCTCACAGACTGGTACATCTTATGTTTACTGCGTTGCACTCGTTTACAACGTAAAATATTGTACTGAAATAGAGTTCCGTGAAGCAGTTTAGATTTAAGAATAAAAATTACATGTTCATCGTACAGACTGTGTTTAACATCATCCCATGCATACCGTTAAATGTGAAGAATTAAAATTTATTGATAAAAGAATTCCTTATAATTAAAGTTAAGATATTTACTATAATATTTATAATGTAAGTAAGTAATGGATAAGTTAATTAATTATGAATTAAAGACTAATTATAAGCTAAATCTTACCTATTAATGATTATAATGTATAAACACTAGGGGAAACCCCTGCACACTTCGCGTGCCAACCTCGTTACTTGCTGTGCTTGTTACACCTCGGCTTTCGGCCTCAGCCTGTGACTTTTGACCACAAATAATACAAGGTTAATTGTATAACGTAAAATAACAATATTAAATTTATTTACAGTGTCTTACTCGCACTACTTGTGTTGCTATATATATATATTTATTAGTATAAACATACAATGATATTGCTTAGTCTATATCAAACGTGTTCTATTCATTTGTTTTTCTTGACAGCTGAAGATGAATAAAATAAATAAAATAACTGAATTATATTACCATTGAAACCTTCAAGTCCAGTAAAGTGGAGTCCTATAATCGAATTTGAATAAAACCTGGCTTACACACTTCCCTGGTTTAACATCATGAAAGAAGTAACTTCCTCCACATTACAAACACCAATGTTTACATTCAAACAGCTGTTAGAACTTTTTTGTAATTATTAATTACATTTGAACAGCTGTTACTTTGGGATTCATTTAAATCTCTATTATGGCCCAAAACAGTATTTTGAGCGCTTACCATACCCTTAAGGGTGAAAATACTGAACAATTAGGACCTTATAGCAAAGTACGAACAGAAGCAAATTTTTTGACATGCCAACCGTTTAAATTAGTCAAGAAATAAAGGAGGAGTTGCGTTGACATGAAACTTATTTACGTAATATGTAAGGATGTTGTCTATGGTAAAGAAAAATAGATAAGACAACAATAATTAATTGGTTTGTTATTGGAGTTTTCCAAAAACCACTAATTATCTAATTATAGAAATCTGTGCCTTCACAGAGTCAGTTAGAGAGTAAATTACTCGTGTGTTTCAGGCAACAGACACTGGAGTTTCGGCAATGTCATTCTTCCTTCTCAGTATCGCCATTCACCCGGAAGTGCAGGTAAATATACATTAAACTTTTATGTAGCCATGTAGGAGTACAGTGCTGTAACTCAGGTGCTTGGGGGTGATATCTTCAAACTGCAAGTAAATAAAGTAGAGTTTCTGGCTATTTTATTGCCAAGTACATTAAATCTTCCTGTATACTTTCCTATGATTTTTTTTATTAATTAAAATTTACTACACAATAAACAGTAATGAACATTGTTTATGAGGGTATAACAATTATTTGTAAAATATTTAGTTAAAAAAAGAAAGACAAATATAATTACAATTCAAATCCAACGTCTAGGCCTTTGGCTCTCAAAATATTAGCTTTATAAATAGGTATGTTGCTATTAACTAAGTTAAATTTGTATAAATATTAATATGTATGTAACATTGATATTACATTATATTGTAATAAATATTGTATTTTGTTTTTTCTTGCACTGTTATTACTAATCATAAATTAATAGTTTTAATGATACCTTGAAACTATGAAAGGGGGTTTTTTTTAAAGTAGTTTTAGGGAAGTCAGGACGTTGCTGAGAGTTGCCCTCGTGCATTAGAAACTAAGTCTACGTTGCACTTGATTTTGTATTTTATGAAATTATTCTGTATTTACAATGTTCATATTTACAAAGTTTGAACTTTTAGGTTAGTTTTAATATGATGTGATTGGTTATATAAATATAAACCTTTATATAAACTATTATTTACATTATAAATATACTTGCAAGTTGTTCAGTAAACACTTCTTGAGATGTAAAATGATAACTAGAATAGTTTTAAATTATATTAATCCATGGAAAAAAAGTAAAGCCATTTTTATATTTTGATATAATAAAGGTTTCATTTGTGATTTTTAAAGTAAAAACATTTCATTTTGCTTTTAAATTATTTATATAATACGATGTAATAGAAAATTAGTACATTTTACACGCTACTGGTATCAATCCTTGAGTGTATTAATTTTGTTGTTGTATTGTATATGAAATAGGAGAAAAATACTCCCACACAGTAATCAGAAGGAAATACGAGTACAATGTAATATTATTTACACGTGGTCTACCCGTCATAAAATATTATTTTACTTGTAAATTTCAACTAGTTATCTAATTGTTTTCATAATATCAAGGAAATCATAAAACTAAATAAATATACTTGCTTTTCTCTAGAATAATAACTCAGAAATGTGTTTCATGATAGTCAAATTAGTGTATACACATATGAGAGACAGTGAGTTAGGTACTTCTGTCACGTTTGTAGAAATTTAATTAGCTAGAAATGTTTTTGTCATGTGACATATTTTCAAGCAGGTTGTTTATGGTACATTACTGACTTCATTTATGTTCTATTTTGACTATTAAACTTTCAGAAACGAATCCGCAATGAGATTCACGAAGTAATGGGGGACACCGAGAGAGATGTTACTGCCAAAGATATTGCTGCACTAACCTACCTCAGCCAAGCTCTGATGGAAAGCATGAGGATGCATGGCGTATTTCCCGTTATTCTAAGGAAAGCAACTAAGGACACCAAACTCAGTAAGTATAAGGATGGATATTTAAGCTATATTAAATTTGGTGATTTTCTACAATGCAGGGCAATTTTAGTAAACTAGATATTTTTAAGTAATGTAAAAATGTATAAGGTAGAAATTATTTGATGTAAGATACAAGTAAACTTCATCACAGATAAACAGAAATGATTAATATTATGTTTCAACCAGTCCGATACAAGAATCTAAGGCTTATATTCTTGATAACTTTGACGGAATATATAGTCTAATCCAGTGAATCCCAAAATATTTTATTTTGAATAGGTTGTAAGTTATATTTAGAAAAAAATATTCCACAGAGGTGTACAATATTGAATTACGTGGTTGTATAAAAACTGATTAGTGACATATTTATTGGATATTATTGTACCACAGAGAAGGAAGAAAGAGAGGTCGCGTCTATTAGTGCTCTGATTGTCAGTCGTGTAAAAAACTTGATGTGTCGAGTAGTCTTCAGTTCTTTAGTTCACCGTGGTGGAGGACAACGGCAGCACCACCGTCAGTATCTCACTCTCCTATCCCCACCAAATCCTTCCTTCGTTCTCTCTCTCTCTCTCTCTCTCTCTCTCTCTCTCTCTCTCTCTCTCTCTCTCTCTCTCTCTCTCTCTCTCTCTCTCTCTCTCTCTCTCTCTCTCTCTCTCTCTCTCTCTCTCTCTCTCATTTCAATCACGGCAGCTAGACCTCATTGAACCTCACTTAGACTGGTGGAGGGAACAACTTTTGTTCCTTCTCCTGCAACGTGCGTTTTGATATACCAGCGTTCCATGTGGGCGTAAGGAAACGACCTCTGTTTCTTTCTTCCCTGTGATTGTACTTTTATAATTGGTCTGAGGACTCAAACAATTCTATGATTTTTCCACTCAAAAGTGCAATAGTTACGTTTGCATGTATATCATAATAATGTGCTTTTATCTCATATTCATTACTTTTTGAACATATCAAGTTTATATTTGTATTGCAGTATATAAAAACTTGTAATATATTATGTACATTATATTAGATATAACTATCATTGTGATAGGTATGCGTGATCGACTGACTTAGATGGCATTAAATTTGAGTTTATAAAACTACAAGTGATTAACGATACTGATTATTTTTATTATATGACTATACAAGTTCATATTATTTATTAATTACCAAAAAAATACAAATTAAGCAAATCCCAATTTAAACATAAATTCAAAAAGATTAACTGCAGTTATGAACATCATAAGACAAATTTAGTAAAAATCATAAAACAAGTCAATTTTAAACCTATATTTTTGTGTTGAACTACTAGTACATAGAAATTAAAAATCGTGAATACAATGTTCGTAAAAAATACAACTGATACTAATGTGAACATAGTTCATAAATTATGATTCATTAATAGGAATGACAAAATAATACTAAGTCTTTATCCAGAAATAATATTAATAAAAAATACTATTAAAATAACAATAAACTTAAAATGATAGTACATTTAATCGATCTGGAAAATAATATTATCTTAAATGTGATAAATAGTGCCTTGAAGTTTTACGTGATCCATATTCAATGAAGATATAGAATAAAAAATTATTATACTACTTTCATGTTAAGGTTCAAAGTTGGCCAAATAAGAAGGTTAACAAGATATGATAGTTTTATTAGAAATATCCCAAACATTTTCTATACATGAAGTTTAAAATATCAAGCATTAGAGTAAATAATACATCAAATTACCCAAGTGGGTAGAGTAATTCAATCCCTTAACACTATAGCATTATAATATAAATACATATAATTACATTCATACAAAGTCTTCTGTATTTTTTTCTTTTGCTTGTAACTTCACAAACCAGTTCACATGGGCCTTCATGCCTTCGCGTGATCTAGTCCTCCACATTTCAACTCCCTAACAACTGAGCCATTACGCCGTAAATAACTTGCATCCTTTAGATCATCCTCATTACAGATACGGACTTAATGGTGTCTCATAATATTTAGTAAATTGTTTAATTACATAACTACCGTCCAGGTTTTCTGTGTTAACTATACCTTTCACCATATTAAGAAATCAATCTCAACCTAACCATTAACAGGTTATGTAATTTTGAATTATCCAATCCAATCAGTACATAATTGGACAGTGATTACCATAATTTTAATGATTGGAGAGTCTGTATTCACTGAGTCTTCATACAAATTCTTGTAAGATCCACAGGCCGTGCGATCGGCATCTGGACTGTGAGCCTGAGTAAGACATCGTAGATTTGGCCTTGATTGGAACTTTTATCAGTAATGTATCACCTTGTATTGTACTGGTACTCCATCTTACTCGGTTTTATTGCGCCCCCACCCATATAGATCAACATTCTATGGGAATGGGCATCGTCAGTAAGGTTAAAAAGGATGTCGGCCAATCTGACCGAGTGTCTGCACTTACAAACAGCATTGACACGTAGGAATCAATTGTACTTATAGTACAACTATCAAGAGTTTTAGATACTGTCCAAAATTTCAGTTTTAAAGTAGGCAGATTATTATACACAGCATAGAAATTAAAGTAACATACAAAACATACCTTTTCACCTTTGCAAAATAACTTTTGTGCTTCGTTTTCAGAACTAGATATAACTCAAACTCACATTATTGTCTTATAAAAATTCAAGATAATTTATTTTTAGCATTAGTTATTCCTTATAATGCTAATAATGTCTGCAACAAATAAATCCACAGCAACAGGCACCCTTCCTGCAGGCGGCCGAATAATCCTCCCTCTTCACGCCATGGGGTGGGACTCTGACTCCTTCCCCGAGCCTCACAAGTACGACCCAGACCGGTTCTCCCCCGAAAACATGAGTACGAGACACAAGTACTCCTTCATCCCCTTTAGTGCTGGACCTCGTAATTGCGTAGGTAAGAGTGTTAACATGCATTAAATTATCAATGAGAATTGCTATTAAGTGACTGACCATTTGAAAAGCATTTTTAAAATGATAACATTTATAGGAGGGCAGTTGTTTTGCTGTTTTCCTGTGCATTAACCACATGTTGCAAAAAAATTCTGATTCAATTTAGGAGAACAACCAGAAGTAGATATCTGTAGAAGATGACCGAATCAATAAATTTTTTTATAGTTAAGATTTCAGCCTGTCAATTATAATATTATTCTCTTTTAGGTTTTCTATTTCTTGTTCTTTCTACTGCTAGAATGTTTTTGTAGTGTACGTTTTATTTTGATTTTACTGTAACAATGAGGATATTTTTGCTCGTGGCTTTCTATCAGTTTTTTCGGACCTTTTCCGTTAATTCATTACCACTAATTTCCCCGTTACTTTTCTACCACTATTTTTTATCATAATTACGGTTAGGTTCAGTTAGGTGAGGTTATGTTGTTAGGTTAGATTGGGTGGCTACTAAAGTTGATCACAAACTGGTAAATCCAGTTATTCACTTACCGCTGAATGCGCTCTCCATGTGTAAGTTCTTGGAAAGCGATAAGATATGGCCAGCGATATCGGATTCATAGCGGATAAGGAATACCACAGTGGACGTAAAAATGATTGGGGAACAGTTTTAGAGCAATAGCATATTAATCAAGTGGCTGTGAATTAAATGAATGAAAATAAAGTAGTGGTACTGAATTAATCGAAAAGATCAGTTTTTTTCTTATTTATGGACTTTTATTTGGGAACAGTTATTTTACATCCTGTCCTATTTCCTGCTGTATCTGTGATCTTTTATGTTTTGGAATACAATTATCCTGAAACATATGCATCCAATACATGGAATCATCCGTCCCCATTATGTGTTTGAGAAATGGTACCCACAACTACCTTCTACACGGCTTTATTTGGAACCAGCCGCGATTATATTATTTATGACATTTTTAATAGATATTGTTTCAAAGTTGCGTTTGATACTTTTTCTAATTTTAAGTTTTGGATTTCACTGGTATTTGATTGGTAGTTAAAATGAGATATTAATTTTGCATACGTGAGATTTTCGGTTTTTGCAATTTGAATTATATATTACTTTTACATTAATTGTTATATGATTAAGGGAATACCATGTAACTTAATGCCCTTTTATTGAAAAAGGCTTCGTTTTAAAGAGTTGTTTACGTTCAGAAAGAGTTGGTTACGTTGTAGCACGATCTCGATATAGAGATCAGGAATTAAATTGAGTTTTTACAATGATACTTAAATTATAATATAATACTTTTTTACTATAGTTTAATTTTTGGCCATCCAAAAATAAATAAAAATCTTAGAAAGACATAGTATTTAGATTTGTTACCACTGTAACTTAGTTATACATTATTTGTCTACTTTTTAAATGTTTAGCTTAAATAAAAATGTAGACTTAACAATAATTAAAGAGAGATAATTCTCCATTGTATGTGATAGTAAAAAGATTCATAAAATAAATTAATAACCAAAGAGGAACTTAGTAACGTATTATGTTATTGATAACGCCTAATAAGATTTGATGTGATTTGCACAACTGAAGTGTCATGTGGAATTGCGTCACAATTATCTTCAGGTACAAGCTACATTATTGACATTTATATGAATATAGAATATGTATAATATATTAAAAATTAATTGTATTACCCTGAAAATTTGTAGGAATTTAACTATTTTCAATATTCTTGTTCGTCACATGAAAAATAGGCTTGCGTTCAAAAAATACACTAAAAAATAGATAGCAATTAGCGATGTCACTAAGTGTGAATTTTCGAACACTTCGTTATCTAAGAATAATTTAAACATTTATTTTAATTACTTTAATTTGTGTACGAATCTGTTTGAAATATTGGTGCAATCGCGTTGAGTTGGCGAGAAGTGAGAATGGAGGAACTGTCAGCCAACCGTAGTTTTTCTGTGTGCCGCTGATTAGTTACAACACAGTTTACTGTCATATAAAACCTTTCTATGTTTAATAATAGTTACATATTTAAAGAACGGCGACTTTAGTCAAGTAAATGCTAATAATACTGTTTTCTTGTTTTCAGGAAAGAAATACGGAATTTTTCTAATGAAAACAGTGATGGTTCATATTCTAAGAAAGTTTGAAGTCCGAACACACATGAGAATGGAGGACATAGAATACGAAATAAAAATAATTATGTTCAGTAAGACCCCAGTGCCACTGGAATTCATCCCACTGACAAAATGATAATTAAAACTAAATTATCTTTGTTGTTGTATTAATTATTAATAAATGTATGCCAGTTTTTAATATGACATTTATTAAGTCTTGCTATAGTATTCATGTTGATAGTACAATACTTAAACAATTGGTTGTTATTTTTTATTAAACGTATATAGAAATATGTAGAGTTAAAACTGTTTTTACTTATAATATTATTTTTGTATGCATTTATTATTTGATTAGGTTTATGCTAAATAAAGGTTGTATGATCAGAAATATATTGTAATAATACAGTATATTGTTACTTTATGTTAGTTTTATATGTACTAATTTCAGATTTTGTTCAAATAATAGAGAATTAGTAGCAAAATAACTAACCTAGTTAGTTTATTTTACTGTGATTTATTTCTTTTAAATATAATATTAGTAATATAAGCATTGATTAGTTAATGTGAACGATAAAAATTTTACAGGAAGTGGTCATTTTAGTTTTGATGAGTTTTAAAAATATATTATAATTAATTTAGAGTGTAATAGGGAATTAACAAGTCTTATTATTACGTTGGATCTTCGGTCAGTAGATATTAAAAAAAATTTCGTATATATAATAGATTGAAAGAATTTATGGAAATGTATTTATGACGCGTAAATAATAATCACCTGTTAAACTAGATAAGGCACAAACTGATTATATATTTAGTAGTATTTTGTATATATGCAACTATAAATTAGTAATTTGTTAAGTATTTACCAATATGTAATAAAACACATTTCTATTATACATCTATTTTCAGTTAATAAGAAAATGGATATAAATACTCTTATATTGTGATGACAACTTTACTTTACAATGACTCATAATGGTCATTATTTATACTCTTTACGATTGTAAATAATAGTTAATGTTCTGCAATTCTATTATTGTGTATGTAAATGCATCTATACAACTATACTTAACAATGCGTACTAAAATTGAAAAATTAAACAGAAATTTATCATAACATTACTATAAATTTGTGTTAGAAGGTGCAATCCTATATAGGCTAATTTTTTAAAATCAACTGTTAATAAAACTGTTTAAATAGTATGATGATATCGAACTATCTAACTTCTATCACCCTAAATGTTGGTTTAAAAAAATACTATTATGTCTTTATATGTTGCACATAGAATACAACGACTATGAAGATTATATGTGCTATGGTAAAAAAGTCAATTGTGGTTATTGTTTTTCATTTTCCTATGAAGTGTACCAAGTATTTTTCCCATAATACTACTCCATAAAATAGACAAGACTTTTGACTATCAAATAATATATAGTTCATCCTTAAATACTTAAGTAAAGTTGATAGTTAATTTTTGCATCCACTTAAAATAACAAGATATGTTGTAGAATGTATTGAATATGTGTCTCAGGATTATGAAGGTTCGTGTAAGAGTATGTAAACAAAATATTTATTTATATAAAGATTAATATTGAACAACACCAAGTTTATTTCATTGATAATATTAAATTAATTTCCTCTGTCAACAGTTCCAAATTTGTTGTGGTGGTTTTGGAATTAAAATGCCATCTTCGGATATGCTATGCCAAAAAGGATTCAATAAACTTTATAAACACAAAAAATATTAATGGACATTTAAAAAATTCAAAATACATAGAAGGATATGCCTGTCACAACAACTAAGTTATTCCAAGTGTAGAGGTATTATCAGCTGGATTTTGTTCCCTTGGCGTTGGCTTTGATTTAAAATACCATTACGGTACTAATAAAACGGTATAAAATAATATGGTGCGCAGACTGTTAAATGTCCTATTGTCAAGCAATAATTATGAGAAAGAACTGAACATAATCAAACATATGATATAAAATATGTTTAATATTGATTACGTCATGTTTATTTATTTTATGTTATTTATTCATAAGACGCCGATCGTCAAGATATGGGCGAATATGGATTTCGAATGAGTGTAGATGAGCGAATGTAGTCATTGTTACAAACTAAGGCCGACTATTCCTTAGGAAGTGTCATTAATTAATAGCCCAATGATAAACGAACAGCCGGTGGTTATCAGCTAAATAGTATTGTAGTCAGATAACTGACCAATTGCAGATAGATAAATTACTATAAGCATTGCTAAAACGTTTTAATGACCTTTATAAAGACGCCTGGTTTTACTCAAATGATTAACAAGATTAGGACCTTTTCCGTTTATTCACTACTACTACTTTATCATCGCAATTACGATTATGTTAGGTTAGGTTAGTTTAGGTGGCTACTAAAGTTGATCACAAACTGGTAAATCCAACGATTGACCTACCGCCGAATGCTCTCTCCATGTGTAAGTTATTGGAAAGCGATAAGATAAGGCCAGAGATATCGGATTGATAGTGGTAAGGAATATCACAGTGGACGTAGAAATTACCGGGGAACAGTTTTTTTTAGAGGAATAGAATATTTATCAATTGGTAGTGAATTAACGGTAAAAATCCTAAGATTAAAACTGTTATCTTCCGTGCACTTATCACTATATATGTTTCCTTAACATGTTTTCTCTATGAAAGCAATCTTTTTACGAAAAACTTAAATTAGTTTTATTTTTAGAACAAGAGTAGAAAAAGGATTTATAAAGGTCTATTTCCGTCAGTGGTTTCCCATTTTTATCCGAGGCCAGCACATTGTGAGTTGGAAGCAATTTCAAAGTTGTTATTTTTTGGCTGTTCGAACATTTTCCAAGTGTTATTGGCATTCATGTTTACATTTTCATGAAAACGACAAATTTACTCTTCGACGTCTTTTATCGTTACCTTATAATTAATCAGGGTGTATAGATATTTTGAAAATAAAGAGAAATAATATACAAGATGGATTATTTTGATAATTTATTGGAGAAATGTTTTTTTTGTTCAACATACGTTGGTCTTATTAGGTCACTATTTTCACGGTCAATTTGAAAAACAGTTATTAGAATACATCCGTTATCTGTGAGATTCCCACTTCTTATCCAGAATTGGAAGACACACCTAATTGTAGCTGGCTAGTGTTTTTAGTGTATGTAAAGGCATTCCAGAAGACTCAATACCACTGTACTTGAATGGGAGGGTGGGTGAGTAAAAAAAAAGTACTTGCCTGGTTGGATGGGTGGGTCAATACCACTATACGAATAGGGAGGGGGTAGTGGGTCAATCCTCTATAAGTCTAGGGGTGTGATGGTGGGTCTGTACCAATGTGCGTACAGACCCCACCATCACACAGTAGTATATCACTATAGGCGTATGAGTAGGTGGATGAGTCCACTGTAAGTGTATGAGTGGTTTGGTGGGCCAATAATACTGCATGTGTAGGGGTTGTATGATGGGTTCATATCACCATACATAGATATTGGCTGTTAGGTAAGTCAATATCACTGTACCTGTATATTTAACAATGGGTCAATTCGTTAAAGATTGTACATGTATGGGTGGGCGGGTCGGTAATGCTCATGTATAGAATGTATATAGGTGCACAATTTCTACCCTCCATTATATTTAAGTGGCCAGAATAGTAATCTATTTACTACCATAATAGAACAATGAAACTGTTCCTATATTAAACAAGCCCTTTACTTTATCCAAAGAAGATAGTAGTAACAATTACCTGCTGATTATTGGCGTTCTATAGTTAGCAAATTTGTTGTAGATTTCCAATGATTTAACCTAACCTAACCTAATCCAAAAAAAGTATTAAAAAAAGCACAATGTTTTAACAGGTATAACAGTTCTTTCGTCTTCAGGTATTACAATTTAACATAACTTTACCACACTTGGAATATACTTATATACACACCTTGTAAAAAATGCTTCACATAGTACGTATGTGTATAATGTCATATGTGTGATTAAATATACTATGTTTTAACTAACTGTCTAATTAACTTTATTTTAATAGGGAATCATAAAAAATATTCGTGAATGAACTGGTAGCTAAACTATAAATATTGTTTTGGTAGTATTGTTTTAGTTACTGTATTTTTTGTCGTTTTCTTATAACCACCGTATAAAAGACGATTCCTGAGTTAAAATAAATATGAAAATATTATGAAATTTCATATTTAAATAAATAAACTAATAATGTAGCATATGCTATCAATCTTAAATAAACCCAGTTAAGAAGATAAAAATAACTTCTTTTTTACGTTTCATTTTCCTGAAGGAGTCCTTTTGTTAGTATGTAATCCCTCCAGGACCAGCTTATCCCTAGGATTTTCGTTATCTCTTTAGCTGTAACTCCTTCTCAGAAAAACCCTCAGGGCGTTTTCCTTTAAAACGTTTTAATGAATAAATTACTAAAATTGTAAGATAAAGTACAAAGCTTAATTTATAAAGAGTGATAATTATTAAACATTTTAAAATAATATCTTTTATAGAAAGAAAGAAATATATTAAATTGATAGCAAATGTTATTAAAGCTTTATTTACATTTTTTAACCGTAAAATGATGCCATTGGAAATTAATTCACGCTATTAAATTATAAATTGTCATTACTCTTAGTATATACTGTCTAGAATTAATAAATTATGTTGGAAAAAAATAATATTGATCAGGACATTGCAACCTTCAAAATAACAAATATTAAGTTGATAAGTAATATGTTTATTAACAATCAATTTCGTTATAAAATGTCCATTAGAAACTACACGAAATTGTTTTTTGTAAGTGCTACTTTGATATAATAATAACAATAATAATATATATTTATTGAATTATGACAATGTAACATTGTATTGTAAACGTCAGTAAATATAATCATTAATTCGATAAACCATCGATACATACATAAATATTCATTCAGTCAATAAAAACTGTGTTATACTGGAATTGGTGTCAGCTCTAGTTAAGTGCATTCCTTATTCCCAGTGGTGCGTTAAGAACTCGTCAACAGAGTAAAATAATTTTGATACCAAAAGGCGTTTTAGTTGAGATTTAAATTAAGTTGGAATTACGGACTTTTTGATGCTCCGAGAGAGCTGGTTGATTTATCTGACTGCAGCTTGAGATGGAAGTATATCAAACACATTAGTTCTATGAAACTGTGTTCGATAATTGCCCCTGTTGCATGAATGTGTGTTTATGACCTCTTTGAGTCAGTTCCTATCGGAATCAGTACATAATTACCTCAAGGATATAGAGACAGGGTAAAGTCAGTTAACCAAGCTCCCTGAAAGCCTTATGACACGACTCTCTATAGCCAAATAATTTTAACAATATTCTAACATTTAATTTTTTCGATTGCTGGTATAATTTATATAATACTTCATGTAAATTCTGGTGTAAAAAGACAATACTTTAGTGAGAGTGCGCTATGTTTGCACATGAGACTTGTAGCGTATATACGTAGAAAATAACAACATTTCCTTTTATATTCACGCAAGTCCTGTAGACCTATGTGAAGCCTATAAGCGAGTAGAGTTAACTGAAGCAATATAATAAATTCATTTATGTTTTTTTTACAGTTTGATGGGCACATATAAATATGGTGGTAAAACGTTTCAGCATACATATGTCCAACCACATTCATTACTCTCAAATTTAAACATCGCGTCTTGATGTTAATGTTTAAGGTTTTAAGGTATTTGGTGGTTCTATTATTTATTTATTTATTTTGATTCTGGCTCGAGGTTGTTTTACAACTGTGTCATTATTTTCTTAGCTATTTGGCATTTTAATTATATATCGTCAAGTTATGTATCTCTGTACAGACTTACCTTGAACTAACGGTTCAACAATAAGTTAGTTTCGGTGTATCAGCACTTTGGAAACTGTTATCACGTTGAGCTTGTAACTTTGCTTTGTCTCGTCATGCACCAATACTAGTGTGAGAGTGCACACTCAGTAAGTAACAAGTCTACAAGTTATTTATACACGTATTGCAATGTCTATCTGATCACGAGATGCTTACATTCTTACAAATGAGACAGCGACAACAATGTATACGTGTTTTAAGGCCAATATGAATGATTACATAAGTTTAGGATGAGTGTGGATGACCTGTTTAGGCTGGTTACCAACTGAGTTTAGATTGTTCCTAAAAAAGGGCCATTTATTAATACAATAGCTAGGGCAACTAGGGGACCTAAAACTTTACATGGAATCCGAACCACGTAGTATTGGTCTATGTTTCAGCTAATTGACAAGCCAAATACTTAGTTCTCTTCCCTACACAATATCCTGAAACTGACTACCACCCAACATGGACTCTGAAGACTTCTCTAGCACTGTCCACACCGATAGCAACCACTGATTGGACGCTCTGTCAGTATTAAGGAGACCGAGTATAGAACCAAAGATTATAGAAGCAAAGTTATAGTTCTATAAACGATAGAACCTACCGCCTACAATCTCCTCAACACTTTGTTCCGAAGTAGCCTTGTCACATTTTAATCGATTGTTGGGTGTAGAGGCATACAAATATGATAAACATTTATAAACTTTAATTTAAGCTTTTAAATTTTCTAAGCACTTAAACCTCACATGTTACCAATTATCCTTTCTTTTTCTCCACATCTAGTATATTTACACTTACAATCTATACTTTTGACACTATCCATATTGATCGTTATAAAATGTAATATTCCTTGATATTTCCAAAGCTTACAGGAATAACGCTACTCATCTCCTTAACTACCTAAGAAGAATAACTCAGCGTTAAATTGTCAGTATTCCCAAAACGACAATAAATGTATACTTATCAGTACTTTATATTTTATCAGTAGGGTAATAAAAAAATAACAGGTACAAATATTCATTAATTTTATTTTAGGTAAAAACTAGGTACACTTAAAATTATTACATTGAAGCAATTTTCAGTAATACATTTTCAAATTAAAAAAAGTCTAATATTCTCCTTCGAGTAACAAAGGAGAAGTTAGATAGAGTTATAATAATAAAATGTATAAACAAAAAGTAAAACATAAATTTAAATTATTTTAAGATAACAAAAATTCTGCATATGGAAAATATTACTATCCTAACAAATTCTAGGTCTTTGGGGTTCGACCGTGTTACTGGGCTATGTACAAACTTTGCCGACGTTTCGGGCACATTACAGTAGGCCATCCTCAGGGCGAGACGATCACAGAATTCGACTGGCAGGTACGGGCCGGGCTCGTAGATTATATACCCCCCTGGTGGTGGAGGGGGTGTTCTGGTAACTTCCATACTGTTCCAGTCCTGGTTAGGTTCCTGGTCCTTCTTGGCTGCTTCTGGAAGGTTCTAGAATATTTTTGATGCGTGGGGACTGCTGGTCTCCCGTCATGCATTGTACTTTTAATTTACTTAAAATTGGTTTCCACGTATTACTTAATTCTATTTCACTATCTTTATTAACATTGACAGTATGCTTTCTTATTTCTATTCTGGGGGAGTTTGTACATAGCCAAGTGACGCGGTCAAACCCCGAAGACCTAGAATTTTTTAGTGATAGTGACGACCGTGGAAGCCTATCCATGAAGATATCACTATTCTTTTTATATAAAGACAAATCATTATTCTAAGGCATATTGAATTGAATTTTGGTAATCTTATTCATTATGTAATGTACGTTATATTACGGTAGATTCATAACGAGTATTTATTGTTCTGCAATAACACATGGTTAGAAAATGCTTTGTTCCATTATATTCTAACGTTATGTTATTGAAAAAACTAATATTTAACAGTTCCATCCTTTATGAACTAAATTGTATTAATAAGTTTAGTAATAATACCAGGTATGTAGTCTGGCTATCATCATATATTTATAATTATTATAGTTAATATTTGTTTAATGTTTAAAACCAAAATTGGTTTTAAATGCTAACAATACTTCCCTAATACTAACAAAAAGGTAGTGTTAGGGAATTAACGGAATAGGTGCAATTGTTATTGTGATATATCTGTACACGAATTAGTCAATAATGGTTTGTAACAAGACTGCCGACCATGCAGTTTTTTTTTGTCTCAGATATTTACCGTGAAATAAATGCCCTATGGTGCTCTTTGATTATATTCCATCTCCCTATTCTAAGTCTAAATCACACTTCAGTCTATTTGTTGACCACATAATATCCGGTTCGTAGTGAAATATAAAAATTGTAAAATTGTTTTAACAAAGCGACATATAACTATAAACAATATTAGCTGATGACCACCGGCTGTTCATTTGTAATTGGGCTAGGCATTCTTGGGTGCCTATTACCTCTCCTCTACCATTGTTGATTTGCCAATATTTAAAGAAGCCACATGGTGCTGATACTATTAAGTAATATTTAGTAACTTTATAATATAGAATACTGTACAACTGCATAATGGTAAATAAAAAAGTGCTTATAAATATAAATTTATAAAAAAATAATAATTTAAGTTAAAAAGACAATAAACAAGAAGAGGAACTCTGATTTTTATAATTTTCCCCCTTTAGAAATTACGTTATCAATGAACTTCCTTTTTGTATTTGAAAAAAAAGCATCTGCTTGATAAAATTAGTGTTGATATATCTGTAGGCTTGAATAAATTAAGAAAAATAAATCCTCCTTTAAAGAAAAAATATTATTTTCTATTGTTTTTAACTAAGAAAAACAATAAAAATTTAAAAATGTAACATATATATTCTGTATATAATGTATTTTTAGTACGAAGAATAATAATGAATTAAAAATAAAAAGATGAACAAAAATATACCAACAATTACGAAACTTATGTACATGCTAAAAAAATAATAATACAATTAGTTTGATTTAAAATTAGTGTCAGGCCAACATGTTTACCATATAATAAATATAAATGAATTTAATCAAACATTTTTTTGAAGTGGTATAAATTCGAGTTGCAAAGGAGTTTTGCTAAACATAATAACTTTTATTTCATATTCTATATCTTCCAAGCGAATATGTGTTCTAACTTCAAACTTCCTTAGAATGTGGACCATCACAGTCTTCATCAGGTAAATCGCATATTTCTTTCCTGTCAATAAAAGAACAACAACAAATTTATTGCTTGAACTTTAACTTTATAAATGATATAGATGTATAACATAGTTTTCACCCTAAATGTATGTTGATATAATTGATCATTTTGTTTATTAAATTCCACTAATCCAACGTTCCTTGCAAAAATAAAAATATATTTGAAACAGTAGCATGTTGAAGGTCTATATATACGTATTTGTATTAAGATTTTTATACGATACATTTTATTGCTATTTTAAATGATCATTAATATAATAAGTGATCTCGGAGCCTGGCAATCAGCATCGATATCACTTAGGTCACTGTGCCCTTTGCCTGCCCGGGTAACCCTGCACTTCCGGGTATCTAGATCAATCCAGTTGCATTTAAGAAGGACTAGAATGGCAGTTAGTTTACCCGTAGGTGGAGCCAGATCTTTCCTGAATTAGCGTTTAGAGGCATCTAGATCCCCTCCCAGAATCAGCTCATCAGTTCCAGAATCTTCTGGGCTTATACCGCTGTGTTATATAAAGACGTTATATAAAGTCATTGAGTCTAGCTTATGGTATCAGAGTGATAGATTATTACTTGCCGATAAAGGCAGTGATATCGGATTCCTAGCGGTTAAGGAATACCACAGTGGACGTAAAAATGATTGGAGAACAGTTTTGAGAGAAATAGATTATTTATCAAGTGGTAGTTAATTAACAGAAACAAAGTAGTGGTAGTGAATTGACGGATGAGATCCAAATCAGCCAAAGAAATGAAAACTAAAAGTTATTAGAACACTATTTTATGTACATTAAAAAAATATACATTTAGGTATAAATTAATATTACATCCGGCTACAAAATGCCGGGTGTAATATTTGAAGTCCATCCTAGGATTTTTTTTTTAAAGTAGCACTTACACAGAACTCAAGAATTTTGGGCGATCGGAAGCTAAACAAATTGCAGACCCGTCAAAATGTCACGAACATGACCCACAGACTGATTTGTATAAACCAGTAATCAACTAAATTATTTGTTAAACTTTTAACTAACGATGTTTTTTGCTTCAGTGTCTTATTTTGTGTACTATTAACTTCAAAACGAAACTCATAGTGGACTTCAACTTTACATTTGTTTGCCAAAATATATTTTTACCGAAATACAGTGGTTACTTCATAAACTTGTTTTAGCCACTAGATTGAGTTCAATAATTAATAAAGCCCTGTTGTTATTAAACTTTAACACATCTGAAATGCTTTATTCAGTGTATTTTGCAAATTACCACTTACGTAATGAAACGAAAAATTAACTTGAAGAGATCATTAATGGTGCTTATCCAACATCATTCATAGTGGGTGGATTCACTTTAAAATATAAATTTGTCATTATGATGCTAATTTATGCAGTGTTTTCCTCCACAAAAATGAAATACGATTTTTTTTAAAGAGTATTACTTTTTACAGTAATAGTGTTTGATTTATTGTAAAGTATAAATATATTTATTCAAAGATATTGAGACATAATATTACCATATTTGGGAGAATAATAATTCATGTATTAATTTAGACATAAAGTTATTTTAATCAAGACTCAACAATAATTACTAACTTAATATTGAAATTTTGAATCAATAAGAAAACATTTTTTAAATATCTTTCGGGAAAACATAATATTGATGGCTCAACTCATAGAAATGTATTATTAATCAGATGCCTGGTGTGTTTTTCAGAGTATATCTTATTGTATGACACATCTTAATTATATGACACATCCTAATTATATGACACATCCTAATTATATGACACATCTTAATAATATGACACATCTTAATTATATGACACATCTTAATTATATGACACATCTTAATTATATGACACATCTTAATTATATGACACATCTTAATTATATGCAGGTTTGTTTTGGTAGTTTCCGTAATTCCCTATATTTTTTCTAAGACAACAATATGAATTTACATTATTACTATATTATTTAGACTATGGTAGAGAGATTAAGGAAATATTTTTTCAGAGTAGAACTGTAAAATAGATTATAAATTATTTCAATCTTACCAATACAGTTACGGGGTCCTGCACTGAAGGGGATGAAGGAGTACTTGTGTCTCTTCTTCATGTTCTCGGGGGAAAACCGGTCTGGGTCAAACCTGTGAGGCTCAGGGAAGGCTTCGGAGTCCCACCCCATGGCGTGGAGAGGTATGATTATCCGGCCGCCAGCGGGGATGGTGCCCGTCACTGTGGATGACAGTTTACCGGCATAATTGGTACTTTTGGTAAATGATTTCAAGTTTTTTTTCTTAAACTTTGTTATTAAAAGGTAAAGAAGAAAAACCTACGCATAAATCGAAAGATAAATCTAAATTTGATTTAATGTACAATTTACATGGCAGGTCAAAATAATGATCATCTTGTCGCTGTTTACCGATTCCCTATCATGCAATTTTACTAATAAATAACTTTTCTAAAAGCAATTCACCTAATAAAAATATTTCTAAGATTGAGTTTCTAATTTCAATATTGCTAACCCAATTAAATAGTCAAAATTCCTAATTGTTTCTCATTGTATTTTTATTATTACACGATAAAATGATCCAAACTTGATTAGTCAAGATTTATGGTGTGAGCAAGAAGGGTTAAATACTCTACAGTCCGATTTTCCTCCTTATGAAGATTATATTCCGAAACAATAGACAATATCCTCGCATTCACAGTTTTCCACTTTTTTTTTGCCAGCTTTAACTTTCCGACCCAACGCCAGCTCCGTAATTATAGTTTCATAATCGGCCTGTTCTTTTTTCAACTCATTCAGGAATGTGTAGACGTCTGGATGATTTTTGCCGACCGCCAAATTGAAAGGTTGTACCATCCCTCACTACAGTTATTTGTACGCTGCGAACCACTGACTGTACTATTATATTGATTCCATAATGAAATCAGGTAACGAGGAGATACAGCTCTCCGACGTCCAATACCAACGACCTTTTACAATGTTTACCTTGTAGTAAACATAACCATCTATGAATAATTGTCCTCCAACAACTTGGGGATTTGGATCCATTAGGTATTATTGTAAAGTTTACAGCATTAAATAATTTTGATATAACTTTATATGTGTAACTTTTTAATTTTGATTGATTGAATTCAGCCTAGGTTACCATAGAAACGAATCCTTTTCTTGCTTTTGTTTTTACTACATACTGACGATATTTTTCAAATAATTTTATCATTAGAAGAATATCATTAGTAATATTGAATTAGGCAACAAGTATTAGAAAACTCTATCATTGGAAAAAAATATTGTTAGAAATTTTTGTTTAGAAAAATTGCATGAGAAAAATTGATCGGCAACGCTGTTTACCAGTATGGTGTTATAGCTGTTTAATCAACTGTAACTAATTTGTCATACGAGTGTTATTGTACAACGGTAGAACATCAGGGTAGATAATTCGTATTAATTACCAGAAGGTATTCCTAATGAGTATTAGTAGTAACCTGTGGACTGTCTTTGGCCCCATACGTATAAAATGGATAAAATCCTACCACTGTGGAAGAAAGTTTAGGTTTGGTAGAGAACTATCTGATAGCTTCCTTGCCAGTTTCAGTGTCCTACAAGGATCTGACTTTGAACCCATTTTATTTCAATAATTACTATCAATGATATCACTTCTGTTCTAAACTACAACATCCAACCATTTGCTAACGACATAAAAAGTCACATGTACTATTTCAGGAACTAAATTTTACGTAGCTTAGCTGTTGGCTGTTTGTATCCGCTGTCAAGTATTCCATTTATTGAATCTCCCAAATTGGCTTCAGAGCGTTCTTACAGCAAGTGCCGCAGTGCTCTGAGGAGTTTCAAAGTGCTCAAAGTAAGGATGAGATCATATTAGATAGCTATAAGTATGGAAACGTCTTAATACTTTCCATGACTATGTAGTTTCATTTATTTATCATCGCCTTTCTGATAACCAGCTTGTTTGAGTATGTTGATCTACGTGTTAGGAACAGTGTTATTATCACGGACTTTTTATTGTTTTTGCTGTCTAATACATTTATATTTTGTAGTTTATGTCTTGTTATATATGGCCAGATATATAGTGCTCTTAGCAGCACATATAACTGGTTATTCGTACTTGAGTGCCACCAAGCACGCTCATGGCAAGTCAGAATATTCATTAAATGAAGTATAATTATTCTAAATACCTACTCAGTTTTGTGTCTTTTGTTGCTTTCCTTAGAATGAGTGGAAATACACCATGCAACCTCATACTTTCCATCATGGCTTGACTGAGGTAGGTGAGTGAGTCAATGTCTTTTGTAGTTACATCTATTTTGGAGTCCCCCATTACCTCGTGAATCTCATTGCGGATCCGAGTCTGAAAGTTTTTAAGTAAACCATTATATAATTTAAGTACAAAAAAACGTCACACAACACAAAATCTATTACAATATAAGCACAAAATGCACAAATACATTATAATAAAAGTACAAACTGCACCAATATTATGGTGACCGATTTCGGTGAACCACGCTCACCTTCCTCAGAACAGAGGGGATACACTGTTTATTTTGATTGGAACTTACCAGCCAAGTGAACACTTGACCAACCATAAAGGGCATTCAGCATGACATTTAAGGGGTGGGTGCTTTGAAGGGAAACCCATATAGGAAATTATACTGGCATATAGGTTAATGGCATAATAATAGTATGGTTACATTAATATTCACCAACCCACCCGTACACGTACAATGTATTAACCCACCCGCCCACTAATACACATACAGTATGTGTACCTTAAAACGAAATAATTTGAGGTAACATTTCAGGTGAGCATATATAATAAAATTATATGTGTAGTGATTTAATTACTGCCTAAACAAATTAGTTATTATTTGAGCATTTAACTAAAAAACTACAGTATAACGGCCTATTAAATTGTTTGCATTTCTTGGCATTTTAAAATAACACTAATTTAACAAAAGGTTTGAAGGTATTTTTGTTTCGGTTAAAAGTGTTAATTTACTAATACGAACTAATATAGTGTCTTAATGTACACTAATCGAACAACAATGTAATAATGTGTATAGTAATTCATGGCTACTATTTAGCTTTATTATTTATTTATACATTGGTACAGATGTTAAAGAATAAATTCATGACATGTAACGATTCAACTAATATTATGAATTAAATTATAATACAACTTTTCAAATAATAATAGTAAAATTTGCTGAACATCTTCTATTAATGTTTACTAATATAAGAACTATATTACCAATATTAATTAAATAATAATTACACACAAAATGAATACAAATCTAAAGTTATCTTGTAATAATTGTATATTAGCTTGCGGGATGAACATAGCCTATACGAGCATAGTCTGTGGATCTCTTAATCTACAGCCACTTGAACAACAAATCCTCAGAACTCATATTTTCACTGACCTATTCAACATTTTATGAATATTTTCAGCCTTTCAGAAAGAATAGAACAGAGATATAAGTTGTGTATATCTGGCAATCAGCTCTGTGATTTTGTCAAATTTATTTACACTGTATATTTGATTGCTTTGCCACTTGGAGTGGACAGTATAATATCTGGGGGGGGGGGGTTAATAGGGATAAAATACTTTCATTGTACATAGTTAAAAAATATTATTCATATGGCTACAGACAGACACAGTTTATAAATATCTACCTGCACTTCCGGGTAAATGGCAATACTGAGAAGGAAGAATGACATTGATGAAACCCCGGTATCTGTTGCCTGAAATACAGAAATTACATTATAACAAGCAATTTTACTATGAAAAGTTCTCTGGTTTAACGTTGAGTGGTCTTTAGAAGGTTTAAATAACTAAAGACTATTTAATGGAAAGGAAATTGACGTTTTGCTGTCATATTAAAATAACGTAAAAATCCTTTTGTATGACATGTCTAAAAGTTATCTGAATTCAAAAAATAATATATAATTTGCCGTTGAAAATGTTCATTAAATAGATTTTTCAGTAATTATAGTAAAGTTGAGTTTGATCAGATACCTTCATCATTAGTTCATAAAACGTTATAGAATTTGTGGTTCGGCCTATAGATTTCAATTGATTAAAACAAGACAGATAATAACACAGAGATATAACTTGGCACACGTAAGAATAAATATATAACATATGAAATTACTGTGAAAATAAATATAAGAGTTCAAAGTTTGTAGCAGCTTTCAACTTCATGGCTAGTAATTGTTCGTAATATTTATTATACAAGTTTACTATTTTGAATAAAAGCGTAAATATCAAAGTAAAATTTAAACTATTTTGTGTTAACAAGTTTTTATTTAGTTAAATATATTATATTAATTGCTATTAAATAACAATGTTTGTACATAATATCAGTTCTTACAATGATAAATTCTAGTTCATTGATTGTAGAACAATAAATTAAGAAAATATTTTTAAAATGATAAGTTTGATGATTTATTTTTAAAATATGTTTTATAATTTAGTTTTTCTTAAATAATACATGGAAAATATAAGTTATACTTTGTTTTAAAATAATGTTTTTCTATTTTTTTAAATAGTTTATTTTCCCTGTTAAAAGCAAACAAATAAGAGATCTGGTAGCCAAGTCGAGCTAAGGCGTCAGGACTTTGAGCTCGACATAGATGTAACTTTGGTCGTTGTAAGAAGTGGCAAGGAATATTAATCATAAAAGCCTTGCTTGACTGGAGGTTTTTAGGAGTAATATTCATCTTGAACTATACCGGTGCACTTGTACTCCACCTTAATCTGTCTGAACAAGTTCCCCGCTAGTCAGTAGTCTATGGTGTAATGGGCAGATTAAGGTAAACAGGGAGTAAGCTTCCCCCTTTTCTTTAAAAGTTAGAAGAGAAATACTTACGGCAACCAACATAGTTGATGCCTCATCCCACCATGTATGGTCTTCTGTAACATCCTCTGGTATGTTACTCCAAAGATAAGAGAGAGATTTTTCAGAAAAATCTAAAACACATGAGATTTATAATTAGAGATGTTATGGTATGATTAATCTTGTTAAATACTATTAAAACCCAAGGGATTAGTTGTTGAAGATGAGTTCAGTGGTTTTCAGAATCACACAATAAAATTAGATAAAAAGAAAGATTACTGTTGGCCAATAAAACAATTAATCTACAAAAAATGTGCATTTTTTATACAGGGTTATAAACGATATGATTGTTTGCACATTGCTCAGAATAGCGGAGTTTTTTTTTTATTTACACCTGTCTTACACTAGAGAATTTGTAACTAGACTTTAGCAATACCTCTTAGTTAGTATATTCATATCAGTACAACCTCTTTTGCTCGTTTTTTACGGGAATATTAGAGTAATATTTTTTATGAAACGTTGTGTAGTGATTCTGCACAAGTGTAGGAAGATTTTAGGCTATCGGGATCTTTGTAATTCATATTATGGTATCTCCCCCCTACGGGCTCTTTTGTTACTATGTTATTATTTCATATGGATGGAAACACAAGATATGGCCGTTTACATTTATCAGCATTACCATTTTTCATGAGCCGATGAGCTAAATCACCTGATCAGGATTCCATGCATTGGTTCCATTCCAACCTAAAGTTGCTTTACCAGTTTTTATTTTTAAATAAAGGCGTTAAACATACTTGTGTTTTCAGTCTGACATTACTAGGAAATGTCAACTTATTGTCTATCCAAAGTTAATGTTATTTGTTAATGGAATTTTTTACTCACAAGAGACTTGTCATTAAAAAAGTTGTACTTATTTTGCAAACAACATATAGAAGTAAATTATGAGTCGTTTTAGGAGACAGTAGGATTTTTATACTAAGTTAGCATTTTTATATAACAGCAAAACACGATATGCTTCTGTGAAGATACAACTATATATACTGTATTACATATTTTTGCTGTTTTATTTATACACCTACTCCAAACTTAGAAAAAAACATTGGAAACGTATGTGTTTCGAGTACTTGTCACATCCCACTACTAGTGTCTGTAACAGGAAACTACGGAAGAGGTCATCCTCAGCTGTTAGAAGGGGGTGGGGTGTATGGGTTTCAGGAAGCTTTATGTTCTTACACTAAACTGGCATCTGCAATGTTCACTATCATAAAAGCAATTAATCTTGGATTCCTAAGTTTTGCATAATCTAACCGTTGCGAGAAATAGCAGAGGCTTATCAACCTATGTGTAATAAAATCAATGGCATATTTATCTATATTACCTTGCAATAATGTGTAATCAATAATGGTGATCGACGTGTCACTTTTATTACCCATAATTAACTATTGTAAATCCATATTTATTTACAGATTACTTATAATTTATGCTCTACAAACAATGGTACCAAAGTGCACTAAAAAATCATGTAAAAGCACTAAACGTCTTTTTACTATATTTAACTGCTATAAACTAACAATTACGAACATTACAAGCAATCTTGTATTTCAACTCGTATACAGTCAGTCTAATTTGTAAAATTGTAACAGTACATAATACAGAATATCTTTAGAGACCGATAATAAAATGAAAGCTTGATAATCGCAAAATTATGAAGCTAATAAACTATTGAATTCATACGCATGACTCATTGTGCAAAATGTGTAGTAGTCGTAGTCGTTTATTGAGCTACGAAATAACTAAAATACATTGCATTGGCTAAGTCAACTAAGTATACAAGAACTAAAATTATAATAAAACTTAACTAAACTAAAATTACATTTCTTTTAAAAGGAGAAACTTTCCATCTTGAGCTTAATTAACTAAACCAATAAATCAGAGGCAATATTCTTATGCGGATAATCCACCAGGCAAAAAAAACTGTAATAGCATCTTTCTTGAAGAGTTGGTTTTATCAGTTTCCTAAATTTTACATAGTTTGTCTCTAGCTTATAAGGTGATCTGATAGTTTATTGAATAAAATTATTCCATTATAAAAAAGATGTTTTAAAAAAGGGCACTAAAATGTGTTGGCATTTACCACTGTACATGCAAGGGTGGGTAAGTGGGCCAGTAGAGGCAGAGGCATCTCAGAAGGCGAGCCGCGCTACTACTCATTTCGCCTGCCTTTTGTGTACTAACGTGCTTGCAAACATTGAGTTCCCGGAAACTGAGGGGTGGGTGTAAAGGCAGTATTAAAGGCGTTGTTTCATAAAATCCTTTTTTTATTGAAGATTTATTTATTTGGGCGGTTTCTCTCTTTCCGTACGGTCAAGTATTTGTCAGTTTATTAACACCGTTAGTTGTTAAAGTTAACTGTGATTTTTATTGATTAGTGCAATTATGTTGAATACATTGAGTTAATTAATGATTACTAGTATTAAGTTTCTATTGAGTGTATAATAGTGGATATATTAATAACGATTATTATGTATATCATGTCTAAGTTAGTTGGTAAAGGAACTGTTCTACACAGTCAAGGTAGGGAAATAGTTTTCAAAGTATATAATTATTTTTGTAATATTCAACAAGGAAATAAATTAAAGTCAGTAATAATAGATAAAGTTGTTGAAGCCACTAAAGTTTCCAGGCGATCAGTAAAAATAATTCTGAAAGAAAGTTCCTCCGATGTAAAAATTCCTCCACCAGCATTTTTTACACCTATAAAAATGTGAACAGGAAAAAGCCAGTGTGTGATCTAGATTCGTTCGATTTGGAAGTCTTGAGGTGGTTGATTAATATTTATCACATAACGCATAAATCATGTGTAGCTGTAAAAAAATAATGATTGAAATTGAAAATTCAAATATTAGTTTTAAGGGAAGCGCATGGTCTCTACGGCGAATTATGCATAAAATGTGATTGAAATGGAAGACAACTGAAGATAACAGAAAAATACTTGTGGAACGACATGATATCAAACTCTTAAGATTAAAATATCTTCGAAAAATTACCCAATATACAGCAGAAGGTAGAACGATAATTTTTACATATGAAACTTACATTCATAGCACACACACGAAGCAACAGTCCTGGATAGATTCACATAATTCTAATTTAGGTCTTAAAAACCAGTATCAAAGGGATCCAGATTAACTATTCTCCATGCAGATTGGAATAAAGGATTTATTCAAAATGGTTTATTGATGTGAAAATCTGGATTAAATCCCGGTGACTACCATAACGAGATGAACAGCGAGAACTACAAGAAATGACTAAAGGAAAAGCTTATCCCCAACCAACCTCCCAGATCAGTTCTTGTATTGGACAATGCATCGTACCATAATACAGTAAGTGTCAGACAGCCTACAAGAAATATTGTTAAATCAGAAATGATTAACTGGTTAAATGAACGGAACATCAACTTTGGCCCTAAATTAACAAAACCAGAACTTTATGAAATTATGAGTTCAAAAGGGAGAAGAGAAGCAATACAAAGTTGACGATATATTGGCAGAACATTGCCACAGTGTTTTGCGTTTGCTCCCATATCACCTGGAACTTAACGCAATTGAAAAAAATATGGGCTGCCGTGAAGGGAAAAGTAGCTGAGAAAAAGACTACATTTAAAATTAATGACATTTTTCACCTAGTCACTGAGGCCTTCAATGAAATTTCTGAGGAACAGTGGGTGAAGGTATGTCGGCACGTTACGGACCAGGAGAAAAAATACATCGAAGAAGAGGATATGTGGGAATTTTGCATGGAACAGTTCATCATAAGACTTCATAATGACACATCTTCTGATTCAGAGGAATACGACGAAGTCGATTGTGGAGTTAGTGAGCTTCTCGCAGAGTAACTGTAAGCAATTTAATTTAAAGAAAAATTTTTTCCTATAAACTATTTATTAGTAGGCCTAGTTTAAGTAAATGTGTTTATAAAATAACAGTGGAATATTAAACTATATAACTGTGTAAACAATTATCATACGGCACATCGAATAAAAAACATAAAATACTTCATAATATTTTACAGTCAGTGGTTTTTGTTCATGATTTTTTAAACTTTAAAACGTAAGATAAATATTTTTCAAAAGATTTCACATAAATCATTTCAACTAATTGGCCATTTACGTAATATTAGCTTTAGTAGATAAGCAAATCTTAAGAACTGAGGCCTTTATGGTTCCTGAGATATTATTTTTTTTTAATACAAATTACTATACCAACATACAGTGACACGGTTAAGGAAACAAGATAGACCATACTGTTTAGTAACAAGTTTTTTTTATTTTCATGTCTTGAACAAAATCCTAATTTTTGGCTACAGAATTTCCAAACTTCCTATATACGTATACTGCACTGTGCGCGGTTAATGTTTTTAGGACAGTCTTTTGACCGAGCGAACGTAAAAGGCTAGTAGTATTCCGGCCGGGTTGTTCGCCTTTCGGGGTGCCTCTTGCTCTACCACTGTACACGTAGAGGAAACCCGGGAATACGTCTAGTGGTCAATAACCCCGTACGTGAAGAGATGGGTGGATTGGTCAGTATCACTTTACGTGTATGGGTGGATGGTTGTGTGCTATTACTTATAAACAAGCCCAATTGTGATACTAGCCATTTGATTGCATCATACTAATTAATGATGCAGTATGGCTTCGTCAAAGGGCGTTCTACTATCTCTAACCTTTTGTCTTTTCAAAACCACATTCTCAAAGCCTTCTCGAATTCACTTCAGGTCGATGCCATCTACACTGACTTCTCGAAAGCCTTCGACCGAGTTAGCCATAATCACCTTATCGCCAAGCTAAGTGCCAATGGTGTCAGAGGAGCTCTTTTGAGTTGGTTGGAGAGTTACCTTAGGAATCGATTCCTTCAGGTGCGAGTGGCGGGCTCCTTATCCCAGCCTTTTCCTGCTGTCTCTGGTGTGCCCCAGGGGTCCCTTCTTGGCCCTGTCTTGTTCTCCATTTTCATCAACGATCTGGTTCAACACGTGGGTTCTTATGTTCTACTCTTTGCCGATGATGCAAAAATATTCAAAGAGATTACAACTATGGAGGATTGTGCGTCTCTACAAACTAGTATTGGTTTGTTGACAGAATGGTGCCTCAAAAACGATATGCTTCTGAACATATGCAAATGCTCGGTCATAACTTTCTCTCGATCTAGTGATCCCATTCTTCATCACTATACACTCAACAACCAACCCCTTACACGTTGTGACAAGATCAAGGATCTGGGTGTCATACTCTCTTCCGACTTGAGTTCCCACGAGCATATAAACCACATCTCCACCAAGGCAAACTCAGCACTTTACTTCATTATGAGAGCCAGTCGTGACATGCTTTCTATCCGGGCTTTGATAACACTCTACATTCACCTTGTTAGACCCATTCTAGAATACTCTTCAACCGTCTGGAATCCATACCTGGTTGGGCATATTGAGAGGCTGGAGAGCATACAGAACCGCTTCATCCGCTTGTTAGGGCTGCGGCTCGGCTTTGAATACCGGGATGTTCCGATCACCGACCTTCTTCTCCAGTTTAAATTAAGACCTCTCCATACTAGACGGAAAGTTCTAGACTTGGTATTCCTGAAGAAGTTGGTCTGCTCCACCATCGATGCACCTGAACTACTGGAAAAACTAGATTTCCGGACATCACGCCATCTCCGACACCCTCAGTTGTTTGTCAGGCGGCAGTACACCACACAATATATGTACCACAGTGCTCTACCTCGCCTACAACGACTGGCTAACAGCTTGCCTGAGCGTTTGGATCTTTTCGGCATGAGCGAAAACACCTGGAAGAGGGCTCTACTGGAGTGCCTCGCAGATTAGCTTGGTCATTTTATTTTTTTATTAATCATTTTGTTGTTCTATTGTTAACACTTTGTTATTGTTTATTTCTGTATGGTTATTTGTTGTTGTTGTTTATCTATGCTTCTTGTTAAAATTACTCTTCTATCAATACTCACACATTGTTACCTTTCTATAATTAATTGGTCTTGTTTTTGGTTGTTACTTCATTTATAATTGTTGGATTAGTTATTTTTTACTGTTTATTATTTATATTGTTATTACTATCATTATATATTATTCATACTTTTTGTTATTATTGTTGGATATTAGCATGTTACATATTCAATTGTTACTATAGTTAGACAACTTTTAGACAATACTATAGTTGGACAATTTAGAGGATAATCTATAATTACTTTCATGAACTTTCTTATACTATTATGTTATTAGCTACTGTCATCTTTAAGAGCCCATATTATTTCTGTAATTTATTGTGAAATTAGTTGTTGACCGTTGGAATGAAATAAATAAATAAATAAATAATTCATTGTTCAACTGCATCCAAATTTGTATATAAATACAGTTGTGTTGTCATAAAATAATAAATATTTTCTCTAACGACAATTGAAGACTTGAGTGGTTTCCTAATAGAAGCTTGGTTATTACGATATGATGAAATTGATATTGGTGGTTAACAGA
This sequence comes from Stictocephala bisonia, assembly GCA_035578905.1. Lineage (NCBI taxonomy): Eukaryota > Metazoa > Arthropoda > Insecta > Hemiptera > Membracidae > Stictocephala > Stictocephala bisonia. The sequence continues at coordinate 181,079 of JAQJVL010001164.1, forward strand.
AATAGGACATTTAGCAAAAACAATTTTTACGAAACACAAGGTTTGAAGAATGTAAAATAATGTCAGTAATTTGGAGGACTGCAAGATTTGTTTCTATCCATATAATAAATTATCCTGATACTTTTTTTGGAGTCTAAACAAGTAAAGTGTCGGCAGAGTCTCAACACCCCACATACGCACTGCATACACTAGAAGTGGGTACAGCAAACCATATGTTTTAAACACTTAAATAAAACTTCATAATTTTCATCATACAAAACGTTTAATTCAGGATAATCAATTAAAACACTGCAACAATCCCCTGCGCACTGAATCTCAGTAAAACACTGCAACAACCCCCTGTGCACTGAATCTCAGTAAAACACTGCAACAACCCCCTGTGCACTGAATCTCAGTAAAACACTGCAACAACCTCCTGCGCACTGAATCTCAGTAAAACACTGCAACAACCCCCTGTGCACTGAATCTCAGTAAAACACTGCAACAACCCCCTGTGCACTGAATCTCAGTAAAACACTGCAACAACCTCCTGCGCACTGAATCTCAGTAAAACAATACACATTTATAATTTAATGTCTAATACGTGTTTTGCTAGCAAATTTTTAAGAGACAAAATAAGTTACTCCATCTCACAAACTGTGCAAGTTAAATGTACCTTTCCTGCAAGGAGTAACTTTACTGAACAGTTTCCAAAATGTTGTGGGAAATGTACCTGCTGGAAATTTAAATCGGAATTTACACATCACCGTCATGGGATTGCAGATAAGGGTTTAAAACAATTGCTCACGTAGCCACAGATTTACGTCAATGTTATTTTGAAAGAAATTGGCTAGTACTCACATAGTTAGTAATTATGGTCAAGGGTATACTATCGTGTTTTATAATTACTATTTATAAGACGTGTGCGTGTATTGTTATATTATTTACGTGCATTCCCCTAAGGAGAGCGATAAAACAACACACAACATTACTTTATCTTCCTCTTATCTTCCCAAAATCTCTTAATTAATTCACTATATTCCTTTTTCCAGTTTTCTGTCCATTTACGTCTTGTAGTTCTTGCTTCTTCATCAAATTTTATATTTTGCACTTTTTCTCTAAAATCATCTCTATCATTGATTTGTTCTTAAATGATTTTGCATTGTTTCAAGTCCTCACGAGTTTCTTTAATAAATTAGTTTTCTATTAGATTGAATTGGCTATGTTAACAACTTTTATATTACCCCGATCCTCAGCAAATTCTGTAAAGATGACTGGAAAATGTTAGGCTTTTTTTTTTTCTAAAAATCTGATATAGTGTCTGCTTTATTGTATGACTAGTGGATACCCCTGGACGCTTTGCGGGCCAACCCCAATGCTCTATACACCTAGGCCTTCGGCTTGGGATGTGACTTCTGATTACAAATAAATAGATTAACTGTATAACATAAAATTACAATATTAAATTTATTTACATCATCTCACTCATCCTGCTTGTTATCTATTTATTAGTATAAATATTAAATTTAGCCTATTTTAAACGTTTTCATTTCATTTGTTTTTGTTTAACAGCCGTAAATCACACTCATAGTATAATATTAAAAATACATCAATGACGAATATACAAAATAAACATGTTCATTTATTTACAAAACAGCTGTTATTATGTTACTTAAATCAACCTAATGTTATCCTTATGGAACAATCCTTCAGCTGTGCTTCCTACCCCTTTGGAGTACTTTATCTAGATTAAAGTACGAAATACGTTAGTTGTCCTATTTAAGACATAAAGAAACAGTGTACAACATTTCAGCTGTCTACCTATACAGGGAGTTGGGGAGTTTTAGTGATGAGTAATTGAGGTAGTGCTTTGCCTTTTATATCCTACTAGGGGACGCCACTGCACGCTTCGTGTGTCAACCCAGCCACTCACTGCGCTCGTAACACCTCGGCCTTTGGCCTCGGCAAGTGACTTTTGACAACATATATTGGTGGTTAAACTGCATTGAGTAAAATCATAATATTACATTTATTTACAGTATATCACCCACACTACCTGCGTTGCTACATATTTATTAATATAACACGCAATGATTATTACAACGTATCCTATTTCAATCGCGTCCATTCCATTTTTTTTGGTTAACAGCTGGAAGATACATAGAAACAGTTTTTAACAACGTTTTTGTTTACAGTCTGTGTTTTGTTCAAAATAATAAGTAAGTACTATAATATATAAAAGAAAACATGAATTTATATTTGCTCAGCAACAAAATTAACAAAAAGCATGAAAAAAATTATGATTATGGATGAAAACGAGTTCTTAAGTCTAAATTATTGGAGCGTTTTAGTCTATATACATCAAGCGCTAGACCTATTATCAAGCAGGTTTATAGCAAGATAGTTAGGATGATTTTCCAGTTCATAAAAATAATGTTGACTTAATCGTTGAATTTCTTCTTCTATAATGAATTTTAGCATCATGATGAAGGCTGTTTGTTTACATACTACGGGGCCTGAAATATCGACCGCATAACTTTTGACTGGAACCTCTGAAGAATTTGGATGCTGAAGTCATTGACCGTTCTCCAAAGTTGTACACCATAAATCCAAATAGGTTTAAGAATAACTTAATAGAATAATATTTTGTTTTCAGTTAAAGTTTTGAATTTTTCCATAGAAGTTAAAGTATGAATTTTAAATTTAGCTGTAAAGGTATGTTCCAAATGTGAGGTTGCCAAGTAAGTCTCCTGTCTAGGTGTTTTTCTCCTATCCTAAGTATTTTACATCATTTACTTGAGGTATGACATACGTTATTTAATGACACTGAAGGACACGAGTTTTGTTTCAAAGTAAATGTTACATGAGCTGATTTTCCTTCATTAACTCTTATACGTCACCTTTTAAACTAATTAGATATGACGTTTAGATGAGTTTGTAGCATTCGTGAAGAAGCCGGGTGACTTTGATGGGATGCCAGAATGATTCATCTGCAAAAGTTGCCATGTTAGCTAGTTCACTTTTTGGATTGTCTTAGGTGAGGAATATATACAGGATAGGGCCAAGAAGTAATACCTTGAGGCACACCTGATTCAATTCTGTGAAAGATATATAAAGCATCTTGAAATTTTATTTAAAAATATCTATTGTTCAAGTTGTAGGGTGTGAGGAAGCATGGATTTCATCTTAAATAACAAATCTGTGTGCCAAACCTTGTCAAATGCTTGACTGACATCCAAGAACACAGCAGATTTTTTAATCTAACGATTAATTCAATTTTATCGAAATAGTGTAATTAATTTTGTAAACTCTGAGTGCATCAATAGGTTAAATGTCAAACATACAAAATAAATATGGTAATTTATATACAAAATACTATTATTAATTTACTTAAATCAACCAATATTATCCTTATGGAACAATATGTCAGGTGTATTTTATACTCCTTGGATGTATTTTATCAAGATGCAAATACGTTAGTTGTCCTATTTAAGACCTAAGGAAACAGTATAGAAAATGTTAGCTCTCTACCTACATGGAGAGTTGGGGAGAGCTAGTGATGAGTGAGTGAGTCAGCCAGGGATTTGCCTTTTATATTATATTATGACCCCTCTATGGGTTATTTCATCCTAATCCCGTTTCTTAAGACTGTACCATCGATTTTCTGAACAAGTCTTTCTTGATTATTAAAATACAGATTTTTCCTTTTATTACTATTGTATCTTGTGCATACAAGACTCTGGTAAGGCCCTTTTTTGTAATGATTTCATGTAAGCTTGTACTTGTTACTTGGTAATAAGAAGAATTTTCTTTCCTCGTTATAAATTGTGTTTAATTCTGTAGGCTGGATGGTTTCTACTAGGTATTTAAAATGGGTAAGTAATTTAATTACTAGTATTTACATCTCATGGGATAATTTCTAATGACTTTTGTACCGGGTCGTTTGACCGGTACATTTCGTTTTTTTTGTCGTGGTCTGCCGGGCTGCCTGAGACCGCTCGTGCCCGGCGATTCGCTTACTTTGGTGGCCGTTAGCTCGGACTCGGTCGTTCCGTGTTCCAGCCTTGGTCTGTCAGGTTGGCCGTCATTTGACTTTCTACGCCTAGAGGAATCAAGACATGTCCGGCTAGAGACTCAAAACGTAAGTGTTCATTTTGTAATTTCTGATATCTAATCACCCTTTTGGTGAAAATACTTTGTTTAAATAATATTCTGGTTTATTTGTCATTTTCAGGGCATTGTTAAATTTGTATGCTTTGTCTAGATATTTGTTAACCAAGGTTCGAGCCACGTGCTCAATGTTACCGTTTTACCGTTAATTGCTTTTATATCTGGTTTTATATTTAATAGTAGTTCTGTATAATGTTTCGTTGAGCCTTTTTTCAGTTGGAGTTAAAAAAAATAAAATAAAAAATAAAAAAAAAATAAAAAAACCTGTGCTAATACACAATGTGTAAAAGTATATTTTAAAGAGAAACTATCCACAATTTTTTACAGCAATCACAATGAGAGTAAATTATGAACTGGGCCCAAATAACACAGCTTTAATTGACAAACTTATAGATTTGACTGTACCTTGCTGCACGCTTTTGTAGGAGAAGAACTGTGGTAGAAAAAGTTCTCCCTCAATCACACTATCCGCTTAGCGCCATTTAGTTTATGTGGAAATGTGTTATAAATAATAAATTTGTATAATTGTGTTTTCTGATAAACTTCAGGGTGAATAGTTTAGTTTGTAAATAATTATTTTACACTTTTAAAATTATTTACCAACTTAATTTTGGTTAAGTGAAAGCTTGAAAACCCAACTGTTTTGGAGTTAGAAATTTCAAAATATTCTGGAGATGATCCCGCTATTTTTCTGAGGGATATTTCATACCTTACCACCTCCTGGTGTAGTGTTTCGCCCCCAAAATGTTTCTCTGGTTCTGTCCTTAATACGGACCTAACTCTATATTACCTATTCCACATGTCCTATATTCATTCTCTTCTTGAAGTTTTGTTAGTTCTAAAATATCCTTCCTACTGGCATGCTGTCTATTTTTCCTCTTTTCAACTGAGTTCTTTAACTTTATCTGTTCTAGTTCTTCAACAAATCTTTTTAAATATGTTTCTATCAACACTTTTATTACATCATGTTCTAGCTCAACCATTCCTTCTGGAAGATGATCTCGAAACCATATGAATTTCTCCCCCAACAAATTTTGTCTCATCTGATGAAGCTTTTTCGATTTTTTTCTAGCAGCTTCTTTTTTAACTTGTTTTGTTAACTGGTGAACTTTTCTTGAATTAGGATGAGATAGATGGCTTGCTGAAACTGCTTTCTTTGTTTTTACCATATTTATATAACAATATTTTAATAAATACCTAGACCTTTACTACGTTCTCATTAATAACAATAACAGTCAAATCAACAAACAATCAAATCAAGTTTGACTGTTATTGTTATTAATGAGAACGTAGTAAAGGTCTAGTTATTTATTAAAATATTGTTATATAAATATGGTAAAAACAAAGAAAGCAGTTTCAGCAAGCCATCTATCTCATCCTAATTCAAGAAAGGTTCACCAGTTAACAAAACAAGTTAAAAAAGAAGCTGCCAGAAAAAATCGAAAAAGCTTCATCAGATGAGACAAAATTTGTTGGGGGAGAAATTCATATGGTTTCGAGATCATCTTCCAGAAGGAATGGTTGAGCTAGAACATGATGTAATAAAAGTGTTGATAGAAACATATTTAAAAAGATTTGTTGAAGAACTAGAACAGATAAAGTTAAAGAACTCAGTTGAAAAGAGGAAAAATAGACAGCATGCCAGTAGGGAGGATATTTTAAAACTAACAAAACTTCAAGAAGAGAATGAATATAGGACATGTGGAATAGGTAATATAGAGTTAGGTCCGTATTAAGGACAGAACCAGAGAAACATTTTGGGGGCGAAACACTACACCAGGAGGTGGTAAGGTATGAAATATCCCTCAGGAAAATAGCGGGATCATCTCCAGAAAATTTTGAAATTTCAAACTCCAAAACAGTCGGGTTTTCAAGCTTTCAGTTAACCAAAATTAAGTTGGTAAATAATTTTAAAAGTGTAAAATAATTATTTACAAACTAAACTATTCACCCTGAAGTTTATCAGAAAACACAATTATACAAATTTATTATTTATAACACATTTCCACATAAACTAAATGGCGTTAAGCGGATAGTGTGATTGAGGGAGAACTTTTTCTACCACAGTTCTTCTCCTACAAATGTGTGCAGCAAGGTACAGTCAAATCTGTAAGTTTGTCAATTAAAGAACATGGACAGCTGTGCTATTTGGGCCTAGTTCATAATTTACTCTCATTGTGATTGCTGTAAAAAATTGTGGATAGTTTCTCTTTAAAATATACTTTTACACATTGTGTATTAGCACACTTTGTGTCCATGAACTTTTTTTATATTAAATTTGATGGCCAGTTTTAAGTGCTATTTCACGAATTAGTTCACTTTTTGGTCTATCTCCTACTCTTCCTTTGGTATAATAACTAGTACAATGAGCAAAGTATAAACATTGTACTGTTAATTAGTGTATTATTCATCTGTTTTACGATCTGCATGGGTTCAACTTCTTTTTTCCATCCTATGATTATTATTTATAAAATAGTGTTAAAGAGTAGAGGTGATAGACCGTCCACTTATCAGAGTCTAGTGGTTTTTCTGTATTAGATCTGAGATCCTATAAATCTAACTTTTGCAATAATTCGTGATGAGTTTTGTTTTACTATCGATTATAAACATATTATTTATATTATAGGTTTTAGATTATTTAGATAGGTTATTTAGATTATTGTATAGGATTATTTACTAATACACAACATTTATGTACCATATGGATGGGTGGGTAGGCCAATACTACCTTACGAGTACGGGTAGTTGACCCACTTGGATAACCCATACACATAGTTTTGTATTGATACACACCGGGTGTCCAAAAAGTCGTGGATCAGTTAAATATTTTTGAATAATTCTAAGATAGACCTAAAACAATTGGTATCAAGTTACTGGACATAAAAAACTTATTTTAACACTTAATTCATTGGCCCGTTATCTACTTTGGGGGACAGCCCACTAAAAGTTGTTCGAAAATCATGTAAGTATAGGTCAATGTGCAGATCATTTAAAATGTATTAATTAGTAGAACATCATGCCACAATTAAAACCTCAAAACATTAATCCTACACAAAATGGTGGCGTTTGAAAGTTTCAATACTAACCTTATGAGCGTGTGCAAAAATGGCTTAATTTTATAGTAACCATATCAGATAAAGCTACAGAACTTCACATATAATTACTGTACATAAAAACTTACTTTAAGATGTATTCAGTGCCCTGCTATTCTTTTATGGGAACGGTCCACGAGGAGTTTGGAAAAAAGTTCATGACCTTTTCGACACCCTGTATGTTTTATTCATTCAAGAGTTACTATAAAAGTGTACAGAAAGAGAAGATCGCTGAAATATCCATAATGCGATAAAGATAGTTCTAAATAAAACTGTATGATAATTAGAAAACAGCATTAGTTTTAACTTATTTTCGTAGGACAACACTGAAACATTTAGGTAACAATAATTTAAAATTAATTATTTACAAAAGTAAAAAAATGCGAAATTGAAAAAAGTAAAATAAATTTTAATAATTTTCTGCATTAATTAGTTATTGTTTTAGTCCTCGAACAATTCTCTGTTTAATTCTATATACCAGATAACTCTACGTTACATGATAACGTAATGTGTATGCCATTTTTGTGAACGGGTGTGGAGGTTTTAAGTGACCTCATTTGTCCTTTAAAATGTGAACAACCACATCCTAGGTATGTTTGTCACTGGGTGTTAAAAGTGTATTTATTGATCAGAAACCTAGACACTTTAAAAAATATATAGATATAATATTATCGGAACTGTTGTTTGTACATGCCAGATAGTAGTAAAACCATGTATTTCACTGACACTGCTTTGTACTCACAAGTAAACGTCTTCCCTCTGAATTTTGATATAAGCAAGCTATTATGTTTCCTTAATGAATATATGTATATATAACATGATAAAATGCACGTTAACTTTTTATTTAATATTATTTAAGGACTTACACTTTTCACCCACGTCCCTTTTCCTGGCATTTCTCTCTTCTGCAATTTCTTTGGAAACCTGCAAGGCAGAAAATAATTAGAAACGTTTGAGGGATATTAGGCTAAACTTTTACTATCAGGAAGCACATTTTTAAGACGTACTGTGGAACACTGTAACCCATCGAAGTGAATCTTGGACAATAGGCGTGCTATAGAATTTGAAGCCCGGTGCTATAGAAGGATGTTGAATATCAGTTGGAGAGAAATGATAACAAACGAAGAAGTTTTCAATAGAGTAGGAGAGGAAAGATGTTTAATAAAATGGATTAAATGGAGAAAAACATAGTTGATTGGTCACATAATCCGATATAAGAGTATGCTAAAAAGGATAATTAGCTATCAGAAAGGAGGAGCTACAGAAAGGAAAGAACTTCAGAAGGGAGAAGTTGTCGAGGAAGACCAAAAATGGAGTACATGAAGCAAGTACTGCATAATGATATGAAGTGTGATTCCGACTGCTAGTTGAAGCGAAAGGTGGACAACCGAGAAGCACGGAGAGCTGCTGCCAACCAACCTTGTAGCTGTTAACTAAAGCGAGAGGCTAAACAATTGTTATTTAGAGTTAAAATATGCATTTTAGAATATTGTATTATACAGTAAACAACAAAAAGTGAGTAAAAATACAATATTTAAAAATAATATAAACCAAATTAAATTTAAACATAAGACACGCATGAACGCACACACGTAAGCTTGAACATGAATGCACATTGTACTGTATAAACTTGTACAAAAAACACACAATGGATATTTGAATAAAGCTTTTAAAGTAACATTTTAACAATATTTATTTATTATTAAGACACTAAACGTATAGATATCGGTGAATATGAGGGGCGAAAGTGAATTTTCATTGTGTAATTAAGATGAACTGTTCCATAGAAAGAGCAAATAATTAATAGCCCAATAGCCAGTGAAATTAAAAGACTTAGAATACGTGTAATCCGAACCATGTAGTATTTGTCTGATTTCCGGCTAATTAAGAAGTCTAATACTCAGTTCTCTTCCTGATTGCTACCCAACCAATACACCTTGGACATTTTCCAGAAGTATCAACGTTGAATGCAACTATCAAGAACCATTGGTATAGAACCAATTTCAAGTTAATCAGTTTTGTGGTCGCATATATTAGCAGCGCATAGGACTAACATTTATCAGCTTTCATATATAAACTTACTCTAGCAAATATTTCTTTCAATTCATTAGTTCCTTTTAATGACTGGTCTAGTTCCTTCCAGTAAAGAGCTTTGAATATCCAGTCCACGTGAAGCCACACCTTGAACAGCCTGTTTAAAAACATTCTACCGATTCTGAAACAGATAATCTATAATTAAAAAGTAAGTCACTCTCTACAATCTAAAATTAATTATGTCTTAATTCATTATACAACATTACAGAATTAATTGCTTGGCAGCAAAAACGTGTTTGTAAATAAATAAACTACTTAAGACATCATGTTATTATTTTATTGTTATTATTGTACGTCCTGATACAGCTTAACATTTTCTCAAGCGTTCTAGATAAAGCAATAAAACTCATCACTCATAAAAATGATCTAAAGTTATACTTTTTGCCGTAACTGTACAATAAAAAAAAAAAAAAAAAATGGAATGAAAAATGCCTTTATACGAAGTTAGGACTGTGAAATCTTCTCTAACACTTAACCCTATATATATAAATATATATATAACTTCTTCGGGATTATGGTACAAAATAGATAAGAACATTATTATTACGACCTTACGTAATTGGGAGGCAAAATTATGTAAATACTTCACCAATACGACAATTCGCCCATACAGTACAAGTAAACGTCACACAACACAAATGTATTACAATATAAGCACAAAATGCACAAATCAAGCAGACGAGTGAGAGTCTGGGCACCCACAGCAAGACTCGGAACCCACCCACCCACCTATACTCGCACTATGGTGCTGACCCAACCACCCACCTGTACACGTACAGTGGTACTGACCCACCCACCCACCCGTACACGTACAGTGGTACTGACCCACCCACCCACCCGTACACGTACAGTGGTACAGTGGTACAGTGTTCTTACCTAAATTATATAGATAGGTTCACATTATTTGATAGCTTTAACTTGATTAAAATATGACTTTTTAGCCTACATGATTCTATATACAAATATATATACAAAGATAAAAATATGTTATTTCAAAACACACATATAACTAGAATATTTTTTCTCTAAAACTTTGTTTAACTATCCTATTATACGTTTAATTTATACCCTAAAACCATACGGTATTTCTAATTTTTTAATACTACATCTATTATGCAATTTTTATTACTGGCTCAAAAAAGACCCGATGGCCACATAAAACAATATTTGTCAAATTACGATTACACAAATACATTTATATGAATAAACGAATAAGTGATTTACTTTCACTTAATTACATTTGGTTGGTTTCGAAAATGATTGGCCAATTTTTCCAGTAATATGGCCAGTTTTATATATATAAAACACACTATAAACCTATAATATATTTCATTATAGCATTAGAATTAATATATTAAATAAAAAGAAAAAATTGCCTACTGTGGTATGTATGACAAGTAGTTCAATTTACTTTTAAAACAAAAAAGGAATATTCATTTATAATCAAAAATACAACAATAAGTATACAATGCAATATTGAAAATAAGCTTTAATTACTAGATATAAAATCAATAATGAGTTCAATAATAGAAAGGGTTAATTCTAATATTAAATGTAACTTTATGACAGATGATAAGTTATTGAATAATTTTACTATAAATTACTATTATAAAAAATTGTAAGATGTTATTTAAAAAAACAGGATTCTGTAAAGATAAAAACAAAGCAGTAGTGTTTTTACAAAATTCATTCATGTTATTGGCATTTTTTATATCTACAGGTAATTAATTGGTTGTAGTACTTTTGTCCTAAGTAGGAAAAGGAATGGGAGAAAAATGACCTATTAACTGTAGGTAGGCGAAATCTCTGGTTGATATTAAAGCGAGTATGATAGTATGGATCAGTTGACATATTTCCAATCCTAATGAAAAATAACCTAAGGACCTTAAAAATAAAAAGATGTTGAATTTGTAAAATTTTGTTTTGTAAAAATAAGGGAAAATAACTCTCTCGCTTACTTTTCTTAATATTATACGTAAAAAGTAATTCTGAGTTTTTATATTAAACATTTATAAGTTCCTCCCTAACAAGTTTTACCATACTGTAATTAAGAGTTAAGGAGTGCAAAAATGTATGATTTACAAAATTATTATGAACAACAGATTTTTTATGATCTTTGTTAAAGATATAAATATACACATAATAAAAATGTTTCTTATTTATGGAAATCCCAAAAGCATGTGTTATGGAGTGGCACAACACATTTCCTGCAAGTTTTTTTCAAACATGGCTCCTGCATCTAAGTTGTTTGGTCATGTGCTCATTTTCATTCAGTCTCACAAAGTCAGGAATGGTTATTGGTGTGGCGAACCTTCTAACTGGGTCAGGAGAAATTTTCGGTTCCCCATATTATTTCCTCAATATCAATAAAGTATTGACAACAGCACATCAAACATTCAGCAAGTCACCTCCTTTTTATATTTATAACTTCTTGCCAGTTCTTGGTCGGCATTGCTTTGTGCTACGTTTAACAGCCACACTAAAATGGGCATATACAATTTTTTTCCTCAAATAGCAACGTGGTAAACAGCCACATTACCATCCATTTGATCAACACCACCTATGTTCTTGTTGTAGTTGTGTACTAATTTTGGCTGTAGGGTGTCGATCTTTTTGTGTTGGACTTTCGAATAACGCTGTGCAGTTCTCAATGGAGCAGCTCTATATTCTGATGACATCAATGTCACAACAGAATTGTCATTCCATCTTATGGCACATATGTTGTTTTTTTTGTCAACATATTAGTCATAAGATCCTCAGAATAAGAAGAGAAATTTTTTTCATTTCTGCTTTTTAATAATCTGTTCTGTCAACTCTGACAGCTTCTGTTACATAATTTTACTTAACTCAGTTAATAGTTATCGACACATAAAAAAATTTTCACAATAACAAACAAACTTTGTTACGTGTTATTGTCTCCTGAATTTGGACGCCAACTTCATAACGACACTGCCTCCAAGTCCCAACACACAGTAAAAAGAATCCATCCTTCCGTACTTAAATGTCTGGATGGATACAATAGCCAAGTTTAGTGGCAAACACCTAGGCCTTATAACCAAACATAATTGGTTTGTTCTTGATAAATTGTTTGCACCTAAGACAGTCAAAATAGGGAGTAATAGTTTCGTTGATGCTAACATTTCTTTCAATATATACGACATGAATAGTTCATTTAGCTTATCTAAGAGAGGGCGAATACTAGCTAATTTATTCACTTGTATACATACACTTTCTAGCTAATGTGTCACTTTCTACAACATACATTACAATACAAAGCATACATAACATACAGCTTACATGTCACATCGGGCCATGAGGCCAAAAAGGACCCAAGCAATAATGATTCATGTATGTATGCATACTTATACTTTTGATTGCATGTATAGCATACCAATGCAGCTCATATTCACTGTTGAAATAACACTATAAATATTTGGAGCAATTGTTAGTTGAATGTGTACCTCTATTTTATGATATACACATCTCAAATAATATTCCAAAACATCAAGCTGAGTTCAGATTCTTATTTATTTATCCACCGAACAAGATATGGGATAATATGGATTTCGAATAAGTGCGATGAGCGTATGTAAGTGAATGTACTAGAACTACGCTACCAACTAATTGGTAAATAAAATGACTAAATAAATAAGATTGTCTACTCATATGAGTCCCGTAAGCCGGCTTTCCTGTTATGTGAACGTTAATAATTGTTATGTTTTTGCAGGTAGCACCAGCAGCCTCTCTCCAACACAAACTGAAGATACCAATAGCTGACATTCTACACCAAACAGTCATCTGAGCGCTCATTTCAGACCATTCGTTTCAGCGAGTTTTATTTAAGAATTTCTGTAAGAAATGAGTATCTTCCAAGATTGTGCCTTAGCTCATGACTGACAATGAAAAGAAACATTGAATTTGAAACATGTCGCTTTTACAAATAAACCATTGAAATTTATACATATTCCTTGTTGAAAGTGGTGGATGAGTCATATTGTTACGGACGAGAACGTGCTGTGGTTTGTATTTTCACAAATTAATTAGGATACAAAACGACTGAGGTTTGTCAGTAATAATTGGAGCTATCAGAAATAACTGGCGAAGAGAAAATACTTTTGAATAATGGAATCTCCGAATAGGCAGGTATATCATTATTTTATTTATTTAATTTGTTTGATTTTGTTTAAAAATAGAAAAATACGTTAAACTGTTGTCTATGTCTAACAGACTCCTCGTCATAACTTGTACATGTTAATAGATCTGTAAATAGTTTCGTCGATTATTATGAAACAGACAACATATAAACGTAGATACTTCTACCCACCCAAACATGGAAAGTAATTGTGTAGATATAAACATTAATAATAATAAATTAAACAATACTTTTTTAGTGATAAGTTTGTTTTGTAGAGTTGGTATCTTGTATAACTTTTAATTCCTATCAGGTATATCTCATAGTTAATTATCTTTCCTTATATATAATACGTGAAGCCGTGTTTTGTCAACGCAACCCCTCTCTTATTTCTTTATCAATTTTAACGATTAAGTCGTTAAAAACTTTACCTCTATTCGTAGTTCTGTAGTAAGGATTCAATTGTTCAATATTAGTATAGGATCCCGCTATTAAACGACCTTCACCGAGCTGGTTAATGGATGAAAGATATTTTTTATCAAATAAAATATGTCAATAAATATATTGCGAATGGGTTGTCTAAAAAATTTCAGTTCAGAATATGATTAATTAATCATTAAAAAAATTTTTTTTTTAAATTACACTGGCTTGGTTAATGAACAAATTCCATTCCAATCGAAAATATGAAACTCAGAATATACAAACGTTAGGTTGACTATTTATTTCCCGTCACAACTCTTGGGTAGGCAGGTATAAACAGGTAAATCGATACTAGTAACTTGTATCGATGCACCGTACTTGCACCGGTCTGATTAATGAATGAAAGTAACATAAACATAAAGATAATTTTATTACGAACATGGTGGTATAGGGTTGTCTGCAAAAAAATCAGTCCTGAATCGCGGTTGTCGAATTTAAAAAAATAAAATATTGCTCCGAATGAATACGTGCGACAGCGAGGTCCGAGTAAACCATCCCATGCGCTAGAAAAGGACGCAGCATTGCAGCTGTCTATAGTTTGTCGACTGAATGAAAGAGAGCGCGCATGCTATTTGTTTGTGAAAACAAAAAAAAAACAGGGATAGACTAGTAAATGTTAGGCGTCATTTTGGAATAGATTGTCGCTACATTAGCAATTGAAAAAACGTGCTTCGATTTATTATTGTGAAAAATGGCCAAAAAGTGTTTTTTGTGTGATTCGGATGATGGTGTTATTGAATTCAATGATGAAACTTTTAAAAACTGTTTATTGAAGTTAGCTTTTCGTAAAATTAAAAACTTTAAATACAATGTTGTTGAGCTAACTAGTGCGTCACTTGATTTTATAGGTTACCATACCATTTGTTATAAAAAAGTGACTGCCTTGAATACAAAATATAATGAAGAGTTTGAAAATTTTTGTGCTGAGAATACTGTAAGTACATAATAATTGAATATTGAAAATTATCTTCAATACTTCTTTTGCATTTTTTTTCATGATGAAATAATTATTTCTAAAATTAACCTATGATTTCCTAAATTTTTGAGACATAATTTTTTTAATTAACTTAAAAAATTGTTATTAATAATAAAAACAAAAAAATTATCTGATTATTGTTCTTTTTGTAGCATAATTAAATAAGGATGTTTTTATTCAAATATGCAAACCAAGAAATTTATATAATGTATATATCGAACATTTTAATTTAATCGTAAAATTTGGCTTTTCTAGGAGCTTATCGATGCTTCTACTACTGATGGAGAATCAAAACGTTTGAGTCCTAGTGTTGATTCCTGTGCTACAGTGACTGTGGATGAAAAGAGTAATGTTGATGACAAGCCTTCAACTTCTGGGGATTTTGACCAGGTAACAAAATGTTTAAAAATTTTTTTTAAGCTACTTTAATAAAATTATATAAAAATCTCTATCTATCGAGTCTTTATTCTCCATTATATTTTTTCCCGTCCATTTTGAGTTAAAAAATATTTTTAATTCTTTTAGGAGCAGTCAACATCAACAGCATCGACATCCAGCAAAACCATTTGTCTCTTCTGTGACCACAGCCAAAAAAGATGTGGGAAGAAGCTGGTTAATCTTTTTTTCCCTCAGAGTGACAAAGTATCACTGCACATAACAAATATGGCCAAAAATGTTGATGATGCGGTTATTCTTTCCAAACTTCAACATCAAACTGTTGCATACCATCAGCCTTGCTACGCAGCGTATCAGTCAAGAGAGAAGCGGTCCACTGAAGAATCTACCGATTCCAGCTACAGTAAATATAGGCAGTTACATCAGTTAGCTTTTGAATCGATATCGAATTTAATTGAAGTGGAAATAATAAACAACAGCAAGGTTATGTACTTGGCTCAATTATTTTTAAGATACCAAGCGTTACTGTTAGAAATCGGAAATCATGAAATTGATTTTGATGATATACAAGATTACCGAACTGAAACCTTGCAAAAAAAATTATTGAATAAATTTGGTGACCGTATTATGATTGAAGCGTCGAGTGGAATACGTCACAAAAAATTGTATACAAAACAGACATCGAAATTTCTGTTATGGCAAACAATATAAAGTTTTTGGAGACAAAAAATGATTATAAATTTGAAGATGTTGCATATTATTTGAGAAGCTGCATTAAAAGTATGGATGTTCGTCGGCTTCCTCGCAACGTAACTGCTGATGACATTATTCGAGGAGAATGCGACATTCCTCAACAATTACTAGATTTTATGCAAAATCTTATCCAAGGGCCTAATGGTTCTGATGAAGACTCGGAAAAATTGAAAGTTAAACTTACATCAATATGTAGTGACATTATTTATGCTGTCACTAGTGGTACATGTAAGCCAGTGAAAAGTTTAACCCTTGGATTGCCAATAAAGTCCTTAACCAACTCTCGACAAGTAATCACGATACTCAATAGGTACGGTCATACGATTGGATATAATTTGGCTGAAGAATTGGAAACCGAAATGACATATACATCGATCCATGATGACAAAATTATTCCAAAAGGCATCACTGCAGCAAATGGACAAAGCACTCATGTAGCATTCGACAATTTTGACCACTTCGTAGACACAACTTCTGGAAAGGACACAATGCATGATACAGTTGGAATTATTTATCAATTCCCTAGTGATGAAACTCATAATTTAGATGATGGTGAAGTTACAACTTCATCAGCACCAACGGTAAATGACAACGAAAACAGAGAAGGACCTTCCCGTAAGAGAAGGCGTTTCAATGAAATATCACGGGAAATTCGACCATATTATACTAAACCAAAGAAAAGCATGCATCTTATTGCAGCAGATTTGTTTACTAATACAGTGGACTTATGCAAAGGTGCTGCAGAAATAGCAATCGATATGGATTTATTATGGATAATGTCATTATCAAGAATAGATTCTGTTCCAATGTGGTTGGGTTATAACTGCATGGTCTCAATTGATCACAGTGAGAAGCAAAAGATTGAGTATTTGCCTCCAATAAATTCTTCTCCAACATCTTATGCAATAGTCAACGAAACATTAAACATGGCTAAAAAAATTGCTGAAAAATGTCAGCAGGCAGAAATTATTGTGACATATGATTTAGCTATAGCCAAAATGGCAATGCAGATCCAAGAACAAGAAAAACCACATTACAATAATATTTTTGTTAATTTGGGAGCGTTGCACACAGAGATGGCGTTTTTCAAAGCGATTGGAAAATATATAGACTGCTGTGGACTTGTTGAAATACTGGTACAAGCAGAAGTATTAGCTGGTGGCTCCATGAATAGCTTTTTAGACAGCAAGCATTTCAATCGGTGCAAGCGCTTACACCCGATAACTGCTGCTGCATTGCAAATATTACATTTTCAACAGTATTTATCCACAACTAATATCACCGTTGAGGCGATGGATGAGCTGCTCCAGACGCAAATTCAGAATGCATCAAATCAGGCTGCGTATGACGTCAACGCAAGAATCGAGCTACCACATGAATTGTCGGATTTTGAATGGATATAAAGAGTTCTGCAATCAGACTTTGATAGGAGAAAAAGGGAAAACTGCCCAATATTACTATCAATACTGTGAATTGATTAATTTATACCATCGGTTTTCCAGAAGTATCCGCACCAGTAATTTTGAACTGTACGTCGACTCAATTTTCAACATGTCTGATTTATTTTTTGCGTTAAACCAGTCTAATTATGCCAGATGGTCCTTATTATATTTGAGCAATTTGATCAATTTGGAGATTAACAATTCATCCTTGCTAGCTGTATTTCGTCGAGGCGCCTTTGGGATCAGACGAACTACAGCAAATTTTGCTCGATCACCGGTTGACTTGACGCTGGAGCAGACTATCAATGCTGCTGCTAGCAATCAATTGGCTGATAATCTTGCCGCCGACTCAATATCAGCACGTCAAAGATGGGCGCTCAGTCATAGCATGAAGACGAAGATATTAACAACTGTCAAAGAAAATATTGGATTAACAAAAAAAGATGATACTTCACACTCATTGCAAAACAGTAAAATTAAGAAAGAAAAAAAAATCTCAACAGCATCGTTGAAGCTATAAAATGTACGATGAATCCGTTTGATGACTCTATTGACAAAGATATTTTATTCAACATTTCGACGGGTAAAGCTGCATCTACAGAAGTGACAGATTTCCTGCTGAACGTTAAGACAACAGGTTATCAACAAAAATTGAATTTTATCGTGGAATGCTCTTCATTTCCTGAAAAATTCGATAAACCTATAAAACGGAACAAAATCTTCAATTTTGCTTCTCAATGCATGACTAAAGTTCTCAGCAGCAAAGACAAAAACAAGAAAGTATTATTGAAAATGGAACGAGATATATTTGGCCGACTTTTGGCAATTAGTCTGAACAAAAAAATAAATCTTGAATAATGCTTGACTTTTCTTCTAGTACCATTGTGTACCGGGTCGTTTGACTGGTACATTTTGGTTACTTTCGTCGTGGTCTGCCGGGCTGCCTGAGACCGCTCGTGCCCGGTGATTCGCTTACTTTGGTGGCCGTTGGCTCGGATTCATTCGTTCCTTGTTCCAGCTCTGGTCTGTCAGGTTGGCCTGTAGTAAAAACCATGTTCTCAGCCTGCAGTAAAAACCATGTCCGGCTAGAGACTCCAAAACGTAAGTGTTCATTTTGTAATTTCTAATATCTAATCACCCTTTTGGTGAAAATATTTTGTTTTCTTGATAATAAATTAGTTTTGTTCAGCTGCTGAGTTTTATTTTGACCCTCCAACTGCCGACCCCGTAATCCCATCGCTTGACTTGTTTTGAGCCATCCCCCAGTTGGCACGCTTTCCAGCTTTGGTGGGGGGGATGGGTCTCAATTGGTAGCAGAGCGTGGTTGCATAAAAAAAAAAAAAAAAAAAAAAACTCTTGGTTGTTGACGATGGGTGTTTGCCTGTTAGTAGGTCATGGTTGGCTGACCAACCGTCAAGGTGTCTTGGTAATACGTAAAGGAAAAAAAAAGAAACAAATAAATAATTATTAAAAGAAAAAAAAATTAGAAACCCAAACAAATAATTTAACTTAGACTTCAAAACAAAAAAATAAATAAATAATAAAAAAAGTAAAAAAACCTTTAGGCAATCCGCTTGGTTACTGTTTTGGATGGGTTTCATGGGTGGATTGGAGTGGTCGGCAGTGGCTCGGTAGGCTGAGGGTTTTAGTTAGTCTTGGACCCTGGAGTTGTCGTTTTTGTGTATTGTTGAGATTTGTTGCGTTCGAGATGGCCTATCTGCAGAATGTTGCCCTCCTAGTGAAGGAGGACTTGATTTTTGAGTTGAGGGCGCGTGGTGTGACTCCGGAGGGTGATGTTTTGAATCTCCGGAGGTTGCTGCGGGAGCAGTTGGCCGCGGGTACGGTGGTGGATTGGTCTGATCTACTAGAGGTTGGTGATGAGTTGTTGGTTTGTAAACGGAAGGTGGAAGATTGGGAAGGGGTGTTAGAAGATTGCAATTGGAACAGTGGGTCGTGACCGGGCCTGCCGTCTTGCACGTTTGGGGCATCTGCTTGCCCGCTTACGGCTGGTCAACCGGGCACCGGGGTTGGAACCGTCGGGTAGGGCGTGGATCTTGGAGAGTGTGTCTAGGCTGGATGAGATTTTTCAGGCACTCTCCGATTCCACGACTCCTACGGGTTTGGGTCAGCGGCCTAATTTCTCGCTGTCGCCTAACGTGTCGAGGCCGCAGGCTGAGACAATGACTCTCACTGTGCCTGAGGCTCCTTCTGAGCCTGCAGGCGTTTCTGTTGAGGTCGCTTGTGGTTCGGCTCCAGCTGCCGTTCCTTCTGCTTCGGCTCCTTTGAGGTCACCTTCGATTCTGCAGCTGAGCTACCACAAGCTACCTAACCCTCTCACCCCCATGATTCAGAATCTCCCTGTGATCGATGGGATGGATCCTGAGGAACTTCTGAAGATTCTTGTTGCCTTCCTCAGGGTTAGTGAGATGCCCGTCATGCAGGCTGGGGACTTGCTTCGTCTGATTTTCCCTTATTGCAGAGGTCCCGTTGGGGAGTTGCTGAGTTCTGTCTTGGCCGGTGATGCCTCAGTGGACTCGTTCCATCGAGAGTTACTGTCGTCGTTTCTCCCCATTCGACTCAGGGAGAGGATGGTCATGGACAGATTTTATCGGTCGCAGGGTAGGGGCGAGTCTCTGGCAGCCTATGTCTCGTCTATCAAGGAAGCTCGTCAAGCGTTGCGCCTCACACTTTCTGAAGCTAAAACCGTTCGTGTCATCCTGGATGGCATTTCTCCTGAAGAACGGTGTAGGCTAGTTTTTGCTGGTGTGCCTTCGTCTTTTCGGGAGCTGCATCAGCTGTGCATTGTTTCGCGCAGCGTGCAGTTCTCAGACCAGCAAGGGAGGGATCATGAGAGTCATCGTGCTATCCCCACCCGTCGACCGGCTATGTCTTTGGGTGTGAGTCAGCCAGTGGAGGGTCGTGGTTCTCGGCCTCCTGTTGTGTGCTTTGCTTGTGGCCAGCCTGTATCATCAGCCTTTCTCTTTTTGAGTCCCTTGACGCCTTAGGACTTGTCAGGCACACCGAGCCTTCTTCTGTTACTTGCTGGACGGCATCCCAAACTCCTTTACCTATTCTTTTGAAGGCGTCATTACATTTTAAGATCGAAGGATTTTCCTAGAGGTGGGGCTTTCTTGTTGCCAAGGACCGGGCGGTTTCTTGTATCATAGGGGCAGACTTTATTTCTAAGAGTGGTATGGTGCTTGACCTCCAGAAGCGCCAGATGTTTTTCAAGTTCAATCGGCGAGTTTTGGTGCCTCTATTGGGTGACTCTGACTGCCCTCCTGCAGTCAGAGAGGTGGCTTGTGAGCCCGAACAACCCAAGGTGGATCCAGTTGGTCATCTCCCCACTGAGCAGGCGGAGGCCATTAGGAGGCTGTGTTTGTGGTTTCCTGATGTGCTTACGCCTGAGCTTGGGGTCACTTCTCTTCTGGAGTATGAGATCCACCTCACCAATTCTCAGCCTGTTAGAAGTCATCCGTACAAACTTGCTCCCCCAAAGATGGAGGTTATGAGGGCTATGATTGAAGATCTTCTGAGCAAGGGTGTGATTGAACCATCTCGTTCCGCTTATGCCAGTCCAGCTTTTCTTGTGCCCAAGCCTAATGGTAAGTCTAGGCTTGTGATGGATTATCGGAGGCTCAACGCTAAGGTCGCTATTGACTCGGTACCTCTGCCTGATTTGCATTCTGCGTTTGATTGGTTCGGTAAGGCT
The DNA here is from genome assembly GCA_035578905.1 of Stictocephala bisonia. NCBI lineage: Eukaryota > Metazoa > Arthropoda > Insecta > Hemiptera > Membracidae > Stictocephala > Stictocephala bisonia. Next base: position 202,305 of record JAQJVL010001164.1, read on the forward strand.
AAGTGTTTCAGTGTTTTTGATTTGAACCAGGCCTACCATCAGATTCCATTGAAGAAGGAATCACGGCCTATGACTAGCTTCTGTGTTCCCTGGAATCTTTATCAGTTCACTAGGGTTCCTATGGTTTTCAAGAAGCTATTCCAAAGCTTCTTTAAAATTATCGTTTTAAAGAAAATTTGGTGCTGTTTCTGGCAGATTATTGGGAGAACAACCATTTGGTAACAATAATTCAAAACAAAAAAATTTTCCTAACCGTCAACCATCAGTGCTATTCTTATGAAGTTGATCAAAACTCCATAAAAAAAAAAAAAAAAAATGAAGAAGTTAATTATGAATGTCATCATGGAGGCAGATACAAGAATTATTTTTCATGCTCATAAAGCGGAACCAGGGTCAAGGATTTTAATTAAAGCCTCTGATACTGATGTTCTGATTATTTTGTTAGGAAATATGCACACAATTTTAGAATCAGAAATTTGGCTTGCAACTTCAGCAACAAAAAAAACTAATAATCAACCTGTTGATTGCATTAATTGCACCGATCTAGCATTGAAGTTAGGACTCAAATTGTGCCAAAGTCTTCCCGCCTTCCATGCGTTCACAGGTTGCGATTACACGCCTGCATTTCACAATAAAGGAAAAGTAAAACCTTTTAAATTGCTTTCAAAAAATGAAAAATATCAAACTGTTTTTGCGTCACTAACAGATGAAGCTGATATTTTCATTGACGAAAAAATGAACACCGTTCAAGAATTTACTGCCGATATGTATGGCATCAAGAACTGCACCAAAGTGAATGATGCGAGATATCGCATTTTCCTGAAGAAATATTCGGCCAAAGAAGACAGCGAGCAGTTTTTTTAAAAAAATAAAAGGCTTTGACTCAAACTCTATACCACCGTGCTGGATATCATTGACTCAGAAAATTTTACGAACTATTTTCGTAAATTCAATGTGGCTTCATGCAACGGATCCAGTATGCATGAAACTTAAACCTGAAAACTGCGGTTGGTTCCTCGATGAATATTTAAAACCGGTAGGATTCATTGGGGATCATACACCTTTAAGAATAGAAGATGTTGTCGAAACAACCGAATCTAAAAGCGATGACGAAGAATGTTCTGATATTGAAGATCAAAATTACAAATCTGATGACTCGGATCTTGAATAATTGGAAAATTTTTAAAATTTTTGTATTTATATTTTGTAGAAATAACAAGAATATTTTCTTAATTTAGGTTTTTTTTCGTGTGCTGATAATTTTTATTCACGTTTTTATTTAATAAAAAGAAATTAATTATAATTATTACTAAATGTAATTAATTTATAAAAAGAAATATTAAAAAAAAACATTCTTCTATATTAATATTAAGCTACTCCAAAATGACGCCTAGCATTTACTAGTCTATCGCTGTTTTTTTTTGTTTTCACAAACAAATAGCATGCGCGCTATAGAGAAGGTAAGTTGTAGGCTCTTTCATTCAGCCGACAACTTATAGACAGCTGCAATGCTGCGTCCTTTTCTAGCGCATGGGATGGTTTACTCGGACCTCGCTGTCGCACGTATTCATTCGGAGCAATATTTTATTTTTTTAAATTCGACAACCGCGATTCAGGACTGATTTTTTGCAGACAACCCTATACCACCGTGTTCGTAATAAAATTATCTTTATGTTTATGTTACTTTCATTCATTAATCAGACCGGTGCAAGTTACTAGTATCGATTTACCTGTTTATACCTGCCTACCCAAGAGTTGTGACGGGAAATAAATAGTCAACCTAACGTTTGTATATTCTATGAGTTTCATATTTTCGATTGGAATGGAATTTGTTCATTAACCAAGCCAGTGTAATTAAAAAAAAAAAAAAAATTTAATGATTAATTAATCATATTCTGGACTGAACTTTTTAGACAACCCATTCGCAATATATTTATTGACATATTTTATTTGATAAAAAATATCTTTCATCCATTAACCAGCTCGGTGAAGGTCGTTTAATAGCGGGATCTTAGACTATATCATTACCATGATGGGTACATGAAACCCTCAAAACCCTCTTATTTGGCCATAAGAATAACATGGAGAGGGATTTGAATTAGTCAAAAAGTAACAGCTGTTCAAATGTAAACAATGACGTATACGTAATTTTAACAGCTGTTAGAATGTTGATAGTGATGTTTATAATATTGAGAAGGTTAATGGATCCTAATATTAGTAATAACATTGGGTGTTTGTATTTATTTAAACTATAAATAGGTCGATACTCAAGTACAATGTGTGAGCCTCTAGACATAAATATACATACTAAATTGTGATTTTGCTTAATATAGTTTAACCACTAATATTGTTGTGAAAAGTCGTATGCCGAAGCCGAAGGCCGTGGTGTGAAGATCCCAGCAAGGGAGAGGTTGGCACGTGAAGTGTGCAGGGGGTTCCCCTAGTATTACACTAAATGCGTCACTGATTGTTGTAGAATAAGGCTGCGACCCTTTGTTCTAGAAATCATCTCGTTCATATGAACATAATATACTTCAATATCACAAGAAATATACATTATACGTACTCTTCAAGAAGAAAGTGAAATAATTTCTTGTGTTTTTCCTCGGTCTTTTCTTGAACATCTATTACTGTATCTGAAATCAGACAGTTAAATTGTATTAATGTATTGCACTAAAGTATTATTTATAAGTTTACTGTTTTAAATATTTAAAATTAACAGTGATCATATTAATTGAAAATTTGTGTATATGGAGATAAATTAGCAATTTTTATAATGCTTTTCAAAAAGTCATTGTTTTGCTGTATGTTAGTACTAAAAACAAATTTAGTTGGTATAGTACAATAGTAAGTACAAAAAACCAACAAAATAGATTGAACTGCGTCTTATGAGGTAAAATCATTAAGAAATTACACGAGAAAAATGACGTTTGATATTATTGATAAACCTATACATAAAAATTATTTCAATATTGAAATTAAACGAAAATGATTAACAAAGCACTCTAAATACAAGGAGGCTATCTAGAAAGTGATTTTTAAATTTAAATTGAAGATCATATCTATACTATTATATAAAAATGAAATGGTGCCTGTGTGTGTGTGTGTTTTATACAATCACGCATAAACTACTGGACTCATTCAGCTGAATTCTTAGGGTTTCTGATTAACACATAGGCCTATCTTTATTTTTATCTTCCTTCAGAAAACCACCCCAGGGGTTCTAAGAAGTATCAATGCAACCCCAATGGCAATACCAATTTGACAAATAATTTTGTATAATAGTTTCATTAGTCAGCAGTTGGAATAAATAAACAACTTGATTCAAGATGGCGCAGTGCTTCACAGTTGAGCTAGCTTCATAGTGAGCTCCCTTTAGAAGATGATTTTATGTGGTATAAATGTTAATCTGTCATAGACTCAATGATTGATGCCTGCCACACATTGGGGAGAAGACCAAACTCCAAGGAACCCTCTGGCATCATAGTCAAATTTGTAAGAAGGGTGGATGTTGATGGCATGCTAGCAAAGAGACGGGCCAAGAGAGATTTTTACACAAGGCATTTGAACTTGAATACAGATCATACAATCTATGTGAATGAGTCACTTACCCCGGCAAGGAGGAGGCTGCTGGCCATGGCAAGGGAGGAAAGGAAGAAGTATGGATACAAGTGGCTATGGGTGCGTGGTGGAAAGATTTTTTCTCAGGAAGGAAGATAATGGACCGGTAATATTTGTAAAATGCCAGGCTGATCTTGAAAAAATTAGGTAGGCTATTTCCAATAATTGTAGTTAAATTAAGTAGGTTATGTTTTGTAGGTTAAGATTGTACTACATTATTGAAATTATTTTGGTAAAAGTAATATTAACTGATATGGGTAGGTTAACAGTTGTTTACTTATGTTTCTGTTGTAGGTTATGTTTTTAAGTATGTTATGTTTGTTAGCATATGTTTGTACTGCTATATTCCAACTATTTTGGTAAACAGTAACCCTGACAAATATGTGCAGGTTAACTGCGTTTTACTTGTTAAAATCAAAAAAATAGTAATTACGAATTACACTAAAAGTATGCAATTTTTGAGTAATAATAATGGTCTGGTTATTTTGCACCAAAACATAAGAAGTTTAAGGGCAAATTTTGATTCCTTTTTGGTTGAGTTGTCTGTTGTACAATGCTTGCCTAAAATAATAATTTTGTCAGAAATTTGGATCAAGGATGATTTTTTTTTTTTTTTTTTTTTTTATAACATTTATTTAATATTTACAATCTATTCAATAATGAACAATAAGTAAAATTCGATCTATTTTAAATAACAATGGTTGATTACCTTCCAAAGACTGTAAACAACATAATGGATTAAAAACGTTCACTTAAACTAAGGAAGTCATGCCTTTTTAGTCTATAAATGTGTTGACTATTGTCCAACAAATTCACAGCAAGATGGTTTTCATGTGCTTCAAGCTTCTGTAGGTAACGTAAACTAAACTTTGAGATTTCATCTTGCACATAGTCAATTCTTGTGTCTTTGTGGATTACTGCATTCCTAACATACCATGGAGCTTGCAATATAGTTCGCAGTACCTTTGACTGGAAACGTTGAATAATGTTCAGATTTGATAATGATGCTGTCCCCCACAACTGTATGCCATATGTCCACACTGGCTTCAAGACAACTTTGTACAGTAATAGTTTATTTTCAGTGGAGAGGTGGGATCTTTTTCCAAAAAGCCAATACATTTTAGAAAATTTTGTATTTAGTTGCAATCGTTTATTCCAGATATGGCTCTGCCATGTCAGTCGCCTATCTAAGTAAATTCCTAGATATTTAACATAATTTCGTTGAGTTAGTAGAGTGTTGTTTAAGGAAACATTTGGACAGTTTTCCGAATTAAGCGTAAATGTAATGTGTATAGATTTACTCTCGTTTACTTGTATTCTCCAACGTTTTACCCAATCTGTCATTGAATTTAAAACATCTTGCAAGATCTGAGAAGCTGTAAAAGGGTTCCGATGAGAAGCAAGGACTGCAGTATCATCTGCAAATGTTGCAGTTAGAGTTTCTTGGTGAGTTGGAATATCAGCTGTGAATATTGTGTACAATAAAGGGCCCAATACACTACCCTGTGGAACTCCAGATTCAATTAATTTTAGATTTGAATAACAATTTTGAAATTTTATTCTAAAGTATCGTTGGGATAGGTAAGATTTTATTAGATTGTAGAAATTATGAGGTAGAAGTAATTTAATTTTGAACAACAGCCCATCATGCCAGACTTTATCAAAAGCCTGGCTTATATCGAGAAATGCTGCTGAGCAAAATTCCTTTTTTTTCTGAGGTTTGCCTGATTTTATCAACAACTCGATGCACCTGTTCAATTGTTGAATGGTTAGGTCGAAATCCGAACTGATGATTTGGAAGTAAATTTAGCTCAGTTAATAATGGATTTAATCGTTTCAAAAACAATTTTTCAAACAGTTTTGATGGAACCGGTAGGAGACTTATCGGTCTGTATGAAGTAACCTGATGAGCCTTGAGATACAATTTTATCAAATTCCAAATTACATTATTTATTTCAAAACTAATGAAAAAAACAAAGCAGGTGGAATAGCAATTTTTGTACATGATGATATTAATGGAATAGAAAGACACCTAGTTGATTTTAAAACAGCTGATGTAATAATGCTTAGTTTTTTAAACAGCTGATGTAATAATGCTTAGTTTTAATGTTTTGGGATGTAAAATTAGTTTAATGTCTATTTATAGACGGCATCAGCATTCTATAGCAATGTTTGTGGATGAATTAAAAACTATTTTTAGAGGATACTATTACAAGGAATGGTAGAAATGTTGTGATCATGGGGGATATGAATATTAATATATTAGATGATAGTTCAGATATTGATGATTACAAATTAACATTAGCTTACAATGGAATAGAATCGTTAATTAATGTACCAACAAGGATTAGTGGAGATTCAAAAACTTGTATTGATCATATTCTAGTTAAATTTGCAGATAAGGATAAATTTAAAGTTGAAGCGGAAGTGGTAGACAGCTGTGTGACAGATCACTACATGACAGCGTTGTGTCTGGGAGTAGAGTTGTCGACGGTCAAGGTCAAGGCTGATCAACCGAGATATCGCATCGATAATGAACAGCTGATTACTGAACTCGATACGGCAGACTGGAGCAATGTTTACAAACAGCGGAATGCCTCTCTTGCTTTCGATATATTTTATAATATAATAAATTCAATCGTTTTAAACTGTAAAAAAATATCAACAATAAATAAAAAACTAAAAATTGATAAACTTAAACCTTGGATTAGTGAATCAACTTGTAAACGTATAATGATTAGAAATAAGTTATTCAATATAGCAAAAAAACAATCCTGACGATGTTCAAAAAATGCAGCAATTCAAAGAATACAGAAATAAATTGCGAAATGACATTCGTGTCCTAAAAAATAGTTATTACAGTAAGGTATTTGAAAATTGTAGCGGTAGTTCTAAAAAGACTTGGAGTACTATTAATGAGATAACAGGACAACAAAAATGCAACAAATCTACAATATCCTTAGAAATAGATGGCAATATTGTTAGTGATCCAGAAATAGTTGCCAATGAATTTAACGAGTATTTTTTATCTATTGCTGATAAAATTGGTAAAAAAATAACAAAACCAAGTGAAAATGATTTTATTGAATTTAAAAATTGTTTTAAACTGAAGCAAATTAAGCAATCGATGTTTTTGAAGCCGGCGACATTAAATGACCTTACAACAGCAATCAATTCATTAAAGCAAGGTAGCTCACCTGGTCTTGACGGTATAAAATACTCTGTACTTAAAAAGATTCTATTGTAAGTTTTCTCATGTTCTACTCTACATAATAAATTTAAGTTTTGAGACTGGCGAGTTTCCTGAAAAATTAAAAGAAGCCGTAGTTATACCAATATTTAAGAAAGGCTCCAAGACATGTTGTAGTAATTTTAGACCAATGTCACTGTTGTCAACATTTGCAAAAGTTTTTGAAAAAATTATGAAACAAAAATTGACAAGCTTTTTTGAGGACATTTCTTTTTTCAGTAAAAATCAGTATGGGTTTAGAAAAGGAATGGGAACAGAAACGGCTCTCCTTGAATTCATGGACAGGGTATCTAATGGAATAAATAATAAGAAAAAGGTTACAGGATTATTTTTAGACATTTCTAAAGCCTACGATACAGTAAATCATGAAATACTTTTAAGGAAATTATATCATTGTGGAATAAGAGGGATTGTGTATAAATGGTTTAAAAGTTACTGAACAGGAAGGAAGCAATGTGTAAGAGTCAATGGTATACTAAGTAGGTTTGGTGAGATAAAATATGGGGTACCGCAAGGATCTGTATTGGGCGCCATTTTGTTTCTAATTTATATAAATGATTTGTGTGATGGAAAAATTTGTGGTATGTTTACTTCATTTGCTGACGATACAGCGTTCTGCTATATAGAAGATTCATGGGAAGATATTGAGATTAAAATTAATAAAGACTTGCGAGCATTAAGGTGGTGGTTTTCTGTAAATAACATGGTTTTAAGCTCCGAAAAAACAAAATATTAAAATTTTAGTTTGAGGGGAAATATAAGTTTTCAAAATAATATACTTTACAGATGTCTGAATTGTATAAAATTAAATAGTGAGTGCCAAAATGAATGTGGAATGGTAGCAGGTGAAACGTCCTTAAAATATTTAGGGGTCTGGTTGGATACAGGATTAAACTGGAAAACACATATAACAAAATTGAAGCAGAAAATTAATAATGTTTTGAGAGTATTCTACTTTTTGAGAAGTTTGTGTAATAATGACCTTTTAAGAATCCTATATTTTTCCTTAATTCACAGTAGATTAGAATATGCAATTTCGTGTTGGGGAGGAACTTATATTTCAAATTTGAAAACAATATTACAAATTCAGAAACATGTAGTAAGAATGATAATGAAAAAAAAAAAAAAAGAACTAAATCATCATTCCCTTTATTCACACATTTGCACATTTTACCTCTTAGGCATATGTATGTATACAAAGTGATAAAATTTTTTTATGTAAGGAGTGGAAGTTATAAGTCAACAAACAAATATAAAACAAAATTACGTAATGCACAAGATCTAATAGTGCCAAGACCAACACGTTCTTTACACAGACATATTGCTTTTTGGCACCAAAAATATACAATTCCTTGTCACTCCGAATCAAAGAACAAACTTCACTGAACACTTTTTTAAAACTCTTAAAAAATTGGCTTTTCTCTATTAACGATATTGAAGAATTTTTAATTACAGCGGTTATTTGATGTTTGATCCCTTTCAATTTTCATATATTAATTGGTTTTCTATATTCCTCTTGATAATTTTTAACATGTAATATAAATCATAGAAATTTGTTAGAATGTGTACAGTTATATTTAGTATAATATATGTATGTGTGTATGTATGTACATGTGTGTGAGTGAGTGTGTGTGTGCGTGAGTATGTATTTATATTTTATATATTTATCTGTAGGCCTATATTTGTATATGTGCATGTAAGCATATTTCATGTGATGGGATTTTTTGTTTCTGATAATTATTTACTTTGGGCTTTAAATTAAATTATTTACTTGATTTTTATATAGTAGCTTGATATATTAACATTTGTATATATGAGTTTCTTTGTAGGGAGAATCACTAATCTTAGTTTTATTATTTAATTGTAATATTTTGGTAATGAAGATAGCTGTGACAGCAACTATGAATGTATGCCTTCAAACGGGCCAAGCCTTGAAGGTTCCCTATTTTCTCAATTATTTTAAGTCTTTTACTCATTTACTTAATTATTTCATTTATGTAGATCAAACCTGTGCATTATAGGAATATATATAATTATGTATTAATTTTATTGTAGAAATGAGTTGTTATTTAGACAGAGGGATTTCACAAAAAGAATCTGGATCACTTTTGTGAATCCCTCTGGTATGAGGAGGTGAGCGTGGTTCACCGAAACGATCACATAATATTTGTGCATTTTAGTTGCTTTGTATTGGAGTATATTTGTGCATTATGTGCTTACTATTTTATAAAGTTGTGTTGTGTGACGTTTACTTGTACTGTATAGGTTACCAACAGTATTATGCTAATTAAAAATTAACTATTTATTTATGTTTTCTTATGTATTATTAATGAGAAATAATATTTATTTTTATTTATAACATATTTGTACTCTAATAGTTCTGATGTAAATACGGGTTAAACTAACTAAATCCACGGTAACTAGAAAAGATCATAGGTATTCACGAAAGAGGCTGCCGGTAGGCTGTGACATACTGGGCGAATCCACCAGGTTTGAATTATTCGATAAAATATTGGTAACAAAATTACCAATCGATATGGAAGTATTCAGCTAAATAGTAGAAAAGTATTTTAACCTTATTAGCTGGAATTGTATGCTATGAAAATCAAAAGAGTATTTTGTGTTTGTTGTTGCCATTTCGCTCATTTGACGTCATTTGACGACATGGAAGATGCGCCTGATACTTACCGTCTTCTTTTCTACGAGTACCGTGACCACAACGCACCATTATTCACTATACAGATGCTAATAAGCACAATATAAAATCAACGTAAACCCCCGTACGAAGGACGGGAACTTTGCTAGTAGTTCATAGTTTTACATTTTATTTTCCAAATCTCGACATAGCAAAATGTAGATATCGAACTTGTACTCGGTGCATTATCCAATTCTTTTACTTCTTTTCCAGTTTCTAACTAAAACAAACGTCCTAACGATACGTTTTAATCCAGAACATACTGAAAAAAGTCTAAAGACGTGATTTGGACAGCAACAGTAAATATTTTGCATTTAAATCTTTTGTCAAACTAAGTACTCGCCGTGGGGTCGTGGTGACCTGCACGTATGTATCACGTCCAAACGAGATGCAGAAACTAAACAAAAACAACATGAGCAGTTGCAAGAGGGTAGAGGGGGTAGACAGGAAGGCTAGAGGGAGAGAATGGTTTGGCTTACATACTTTTGGTAACAGGTAAGGGCTGGCAACAACAGACCACCCGCCGGGTGCGTGGTGACCTGCACGTATGAATCACTTCCAAGACGAGATGCAGAAAACTAAACAAAAAAAACAAAAAAAAAAAAGAAAAGAAAAAAAAAAAAGAAAAAAAAAAGACTGGTAGTTAGTAGGGTAGGTGGGTAGACAGGAAGGTAGAGGAACATGATGGTTAGGCCTACTTACTTTTGGTACAGTAATGGCAGGCAACAACAGACGGCCGCGGGTCGTGATGACCTGCACGTATGTTTCACGGCCAAACGAGATGCAGAAACTAAACAAAAACAACTGGCAGTTGTAGGGGGTAGGTAAACAGGAAGTTTAGATGGTTTTGATGGTTTGGCCTACTTACTTTTAGTACAGTAAGGGCAAGCAACAACAGACGCCTGCGGGTCGTGGTGACCTGCACATATGTACCACGGCCAAACGAGATGCAGAAATTAAACAAAAACAACTGGTAGTTGTAGGATGCGGGTAGACAGGAAGGTAGAGGGAGAGAATGGTTTGGCTTACTTACTTTTGGTACAGTAAGGGCTGGCAACAACAGACCTCCGCGGGTCGTGGTGACATGCACGTATGTACCACGGCCAAACGAGATGCAGAAATTAAACAAAAACAACTGGTAGTTGTAGGATGCGGGTAGACAGGAAGGTAGAGGGAGAGAATGGTTTGGCTTACTTACTTTTGGTACAGTAAGGGCTGGCAACAGCAGACCCCCGCGGGTCGTGGTGACATGCACGTATGTACCATGGCCAAACGAGATGCAGAAATTAAACAAAAACAACTGGTAGTTGTAGGGAGTGGGTAGATAGGAAGGAAGAGGGAGAGAATGGTTTGGCTTACTTACTTTTGGTACAGTAAGGGCTGGCAACAACAGACAGCCGTGGGTCGTTGCGACATGCACGTATGTACCACGGCCAAACAAGATGCAGAAACTAAACAAGAACAACTGTGCGTTGTAGGGAGTGGGTAGACAGGAAGGTAGAGGGAGAGGATGGTTTGGCCTACTTACTTTTGGTACAGTAAGGGCCGGCAACAACAGGCGGCCGCGGGTCGTGGTGACCTGCACGTATGTACCACGGCCAATGAGATGCAGAAACTAAACAAAAAGAACTAGTAGTTGTAGGAGGCGGGTAGACAGGAAGGTAGAGGGAGATGATGGTTTGGCCTGCTTACTTTTGGTACAGTAAGGGCAGGCAACAACAGACGCCCGCGGGTCGTGGTGACCTGCACGTATGTGCCACGGCCAATAAGATGCAGAAACTAAACAAAAACAACTGGCAGTTGTAGAGAGTGGGTAGAGGGAGATGATGGTTTGGCCTACTTACTTTTGGTACAGTAAGTGAAGGTACACTATGACCCACATCGACCACTCCCGGGTTGAACTAAAACATGTCCCTTCATTGAAGTGTCGGCAATTTAAATAATTTGAATATTTTGCAATAGTAGCAATAACAATAATAAACACTTATAGTTAATTAATAACTAATAACGAAGAATAGATATTGCTTTTCTTCCTAAAGGTTTTGTTCATAAGATCATAAGATTATAGGACTTTGTATAAATAATAAATTGTGAACATCTTTATACAGACTGATCGTGATTATTTGATTCGTTATTCAAGAAAGACAAGAAATAAACTCAAATAACTTGGAATATTTAAAAATAAGGAAATCTTAAACTGATATCGCACACAACTCAAACAATCATCAGAAAATGGAATGAAAATCAGTCCATTACAGCTATTTTATAAACTCTTATATGTGTTTTTCTAAAATTGTTTGTGACTATATTAAACATGCTTGATCATATTGAGTTAATACGTAAACAGTCACACGTAATTATAACCATGCAATATGCACATGCTATCAAATTGCACTCATACCTTTATTGCATATTTCTTGGTAAAATAAATAATAGTAAATTACTCTATTAAAAATAATATATAATAACTGATACCTGTTGTAAATGCACCATATTTTTTGAATGAACGAACTGTAGTTAAACGTAAACGCATATTTTTGAATAAAAACAATTCTGACATATTTCCAACATTGTGGCTCAGTTATACGATGCAAGGCCCAAAGTTAAAATCTCCAGCAGAGCGAATGTTCGCTCGACAAATGATCACACCTTAAGCATTTGTAAATTGTTTGGACTAGTTTTGTTTTATTAAATTAATGAACAGAAGAGTCAAGTATCATATCACATCAGGCTTCAGTTTCATATACAGACAAAACACTATAGTGAGCATACATAAAAAGTGATAATATTGTATGCCATTCAAGCACACAAGAACAGTTGATACTTATCAACGATGAATTTAATATAGTTTTCTATGCAAGCTAACAGGAATATAACAGGTAACTCATTATACAAATTTATAAAAGTAATACATAGTGACATACTTAAGGCTGCGTCAACTGTTGTGAGAAAGATCTTATATCTTGGATCAGTCGTTCCATTTTCAGCAAGTTGGTCCGTCAGTTTCCGGCTCACATCGTTGAAGACTGGAAGATAGCTATCTACTGAGGAGGGGTGATGCATTGGACTGAGGATGCGTCTGTACTTCCTCCACATGGGGGCTGAAATATTGAAGGAATATTCAATAGACATTATAATAAATAAATTTTTCTTAAACAAGAAGAATGGTTTATTTATAAACTAATTTAGAGTAGCTTAATCTAAAATTATATGAAAACAATGATATACTACAACAGATATCAAAGAAAATATGACGGGATCTCAAGTCACAAAGCTAAATCCAACCCATTAAGTCATTTCATACCTGCCTCACTGATTCTATTTATGCTTGCTAATCCCTCCATAAAACAGCGCAGTGGGCATTCTGTAACTATGTGATCCATGTTTGGATTGATTCCCCACGATTACTTGGAGAATTGTGTAAAAATAACCAAATTCTTTTCTATGATTCTGAAAATAAGTCTCAGTTTACGATAATTTACAAATATAAATTTAAAAAGTGAAATTCCTGTAATTGATCTAATTAGTAAAATATGAAATTGCCAGCTATTTAGGCAATATAGTGCATAATGTTCACTACCGTTCTTAAAATCATAGATTTTTGCACAACAAGTTATTTTTTAAGTTTACCATACACCTTAATGTTATTCTGCATTCAGTGGAAAAAGGGGCCCATTTATAAACAATTTCTCATCAAAAGTGTAAACCTGCATTAATATACAGGATGTTTTTTAATTGTGGGATCTTTTAAACTATAAAGATATCAATACACATTAAACTGGGAACATTCCCTTCTTTTCGGAGGGGATTAAAAATGATATTTTTATACCTACATATCACGAAGATACAATTTTCTAAATAGCTACCGTTTTCCAATATGGAGACTACCTTACATAAAGTCCAAGATCTCATACAATGCAGGTAGGCCTGGGCCTATCTGTTATAAATAGGCTAGTAGACCACTACTCATATAATTGTTAGATATTAAAACTATAAAAATTCCATTGTTGAAATATAAACAATTACTGGCCTATAAATAAGTATGTCATAAATCAATTGTTACTGTTTCTTTGTGCCAAGTACCTATTCTGAATTTCCTAACCTAATAAATTTTTGAAGTTTTATTGTCTTTCAAATACGTACGTTTTGATGAATATCTATTAGGATACCTGTATTGATAAGCGATACTTGCTGTATTACAGCTACACTCGATGTGCATGCACGTACTCATTAGAAAATTCACTTGAACCATGTTTTGATTTCCATATGTGTAAAGTACATAGAAAAACTAAAAAAATAATAAAATCTTTAAATTTATCACATTCGGAAGTTAAATTCTTCAAATTCAATTTTCTATTCGAAATCCCCATAAAATATTGTGTGTTCAAAGAGACAAATTTTATTTGGCCAATTTAACAAAGTGGCGTCCAATTTAACAAAGTGGCGTCCAATTTAACAATGTTACTTACATATATTATCCTTTCCAAAACTTTAAAGTTAACAAAAACCCTATGGTGATGCAGTTAAAAAAACTCCCGTAGACTAGTTCTTAATTAACTACCCCATTGTATTTGCATGTCTTTTTCTCTTTTACCTGATTAACCAATCTTGCGGGTCATATCTTGTCGCCTATGTATTAAAGATACGTGTGTACAAGTACTTTTACATTTGTAGACGCCCCCCCTTCATTTGTATCACTATCAATGTACATTTATCTAGTACATTTTTCAGATAAAAATAGTACATTCGTACCAAAAAACTTAATATACTTCCTACATATTTTAAGATGTGAAAATTGGAGTAACAAATATCAAAATAACTGCTAAAAACAACGTTTGTTTTATTTATGAAAACTCTATGAGGTTTTTTTTACTAATTAAAATTTATTTGCGGAATAAGTCTTAATGAGCAAAAGTAGTTTTTTTGCAGTGCATGTTGTTGAGTCCTACTCGTGGATTTAATGGCATATATAATCTAACGCCAACTGTGAATTTCAGTCCAACCTCTAAAATAATATAACTTTTTTTAATTTTAAAAACTTAACTCGCCAGTTCACATGGGCCTGCAGTCCTGTGCGTGAAATTTATTCAACGAGTTTTGGCTCAGTGGGGATTCGAACCTTGGACCTTGCCCTCCGCAGTCCGAAGCCTTAGCCACTTAGATACCACGCCTGTGATACTAGACAAGCTGTCATATTTCTGTTAGATAAAAAGTTAATAATGTGGAACAACAACCACAAGCAAATTCCTGTTATACATAATATTCAACGTAATTATATATTTTATTTAATATAAAAATAGTTTTTCTTCTCTTCGATAAGTGTAAGTATCTTTTTACTAACATTTCTTGTATTTATAAGATATTTAAATAGTGGTATGAGACTGTTTGAACATGTAAAAACGTAATATAAACTAAAAATATAGTCCAACTAATGATTTACTACTTACCTGGACTGATGAGAATTCCATTTCCAAGAAACGTTTTCAGGAATTTATAAACATCATCTTTTTCTATTGTATTTGATGAGTTTAAAACAATCTAAAATCAAGCAACAATATGTCAAAACATTTTACTTTCACACAAATTTATCAAACTAAGCAAATTATGAAAATTATGGTTTTATGGTATTATGCTTCAACACTTTTACAGTAAACGTATGGTTTAATTGTGTATTTACCCAGTATATTCATAATCATTGTGAATTATCATATCATATACATTTTGGGATTAAACTATTGTACGATTTTTATCCTTAAGATTAGTCTGAGCCTACTAAGTTAGGTACTGATAAAAGCATGTAGAATACTGATATATAGATTTATCCTTAGATTCAAATAATTCATTGAAATGAAATGCATATGGTTCGTAATTGATTTAAAATATGTATTTTATTTGGTAAATCACAATATTTTGCTATTGAAGAAGTGCGGGAGTGAGGGGAATTACACTCGATTGGTTTCGTAGTTTTTATCCAGGTGACAACCTGAGTTTGTATATTAATAGTAAAAGTTTCAGCACGCCCTTTTCCTGTCACTGTAGGATATCTACAGGACTCCACCCACTTAGTAACGCTATTTTTGATATTCATAGTGACTTTATTGAATTAAACATAAATAGGAAAGTGTATTCACGGTGAAGTGGCTCTATTTTATTAGTACAGTAATAATACTAAGACATTATGTAAGCTAATAAAAGCCGACCTCAGACTATTGCGAAATTAGTGTTCAACAAATAAAACGTACATACATATAAATGAAACATAATATGCTATTCAATTTCAATGGATTTTTCTTTATGTATTAGGCAGATATAGTTATTTCAAGTATTATATACCTAAAGCTCAGTTTCGATATTAGTATTGCGTCAGTACAAGATATACTTAATTTTCTAAGAAAAGTTATCTCTTAAAATTTTTTTAAAAATCTCAATTTTGCAATGATTAAATTTAGATCACAATATGGGTTAGTTCGTTGAGGTGGCACAGTATCTAATAGAAACACTGCGAGTTATAAAAAGAAAGAAAAGTTCTTACCTTGTTTTTTAATTATAATTTTTTCTATTGAGCACTTACATATTTATATGATTCTTGGATTATTTTATGGTTAAAATGGGTACAACCTAGAATAATGAACCAAACAATTTCTGTGTTCCGAAAGTAAATATTCTTAAAAACTATTCTTTGAGGTACAATAGACCTAAATTATCGCAATAATTGCCATATGAATTAAAATTAACTATATGAGCTGTCCAGCATGAATGTCTCATATTTTAGAGGATTGTTCGTCAGATCAATACAAGCAAATAATGCCACATAACATATGTCACTCTAAAATATGTGTCAGTCGAAGCTAGACAACATGTATGGTACTAAAAATATGTGTCTAAGTCGAAAGCTAGACAACATGTATGGTTATATACTATGTGACAGTTCGAGCAGATATGTTGGTACAAAATATGTGTCAGTCGAAGCTAGACAACATGTATGGTACTAAAATATGTGACAGTCGAAGCTAGACAACCTATATAGTACTAAAATATGTGACAGCCGAAGCTAGACAACCTATATGGTTCTAAAATGTGTAACAGTTCGATGCTAGACAACCTGTATGGTTCTAGAATGTGTAACAGTCGAAGCTAGACAACCTGTATGGTTCTAAAATGTGTAACAGTCGATGCTAGACAACCTGTATGGTTCTAAAATATGTGACAGTCGAAGCTAGCCAACCTGTATGGATCTAAAATAAGTGACAGTCGAAGATAGACAACCTTTATGGTTCCAAAATAAACTGACAGTCGAAGATAGACAACCTGTATGGTTTTAAAATAAACTGACTGTCGAAGATAGACAACCTGTATGTTTCTAAAATAATTTAAATTAAAGTGTACAATAGGTTACTATCGAATATCGACATTATTTTGCAGCAATGAGGTAACCAACTAAAATAGATAAAACATATTTAGTTGTACTAGGTGAAACCACTGTCACTCGCTGCGCTCGTGACGCCTCGGCCTTCGGCCTCGGTATGTAACTTTTTACTTCAAATATTAGTAACTAGGCTATATTAAGTAAAATCATATAATTAAAATTCATGTACTCACTGAACTTGAAATTATAGTAAAATAATTATAAACAGCCATTGTTATTACTAAACCTCTTTAAAATGTTTTAATTTATTTTACGGCTTGTAATAAACAAACCACAAGCCGTAAAAGTGTTCGCTTTTAATCCCAGCTGCACAACAAAGGTTTAGTGTTTCGGGGTGAAATTAGCTGATTTTAATGTATTTCCACGTGTTTAAAAACGAAAATGACATAAACATTATATATTGCTCTTGTTTTCAAGGCATTAGTATATTTATTATTTATATATGAAGTTATTAACAAATGAAATATTTCTGATCTCCAAACAGTTTGGTCAATGTCTTGTTTAACATAACTTTTCTCTCTTCAGCGTATAAGTATAAAACTTAACTATGTGATTTGTCAGTTGTACGCGCGTGATGCTATTGAAACATTTTTGTGTGAAGTTGATTTAAAATTAATTTAAGTGTCTGATCTGAAATGCCTCGAAGAGTGTGTAAATTCTGTCGATAGCTTTGCTATATATGTGGTTGAAATACATTTTTGGTCAGAAACGTTAAAATGACACTATGTTAAGATGCCTTATGAACATTATTTTGGTAGTGAAAGTTGGGGACCAAGATAAATCATGGGCTCTCATATATGTAGCAATTCTTGTTCCGTCTTATTGAGAGAGTGGTGAAAAAAATAAAAAACCGGGCAATGCTTTTGACCGTTCCTATGGTATTGGCGTGAGCCACCAATCATTTTGATACGACTTGTTATTTTGCTTAACTCCCCGCAATTAAGCACGGTGTATTATGAAGAAAACGAGGAACGGTGTAAAGATAACCTAATCTCCCATCTGATCTTAGGCCTGTACCAATCATACACTTTGCCCTAGTCTTCTCACCACAAATATGAACTTTCAGCGGAGGTGATGAAGACTGTTTTAGAAGGAGCACCCATCCTTTAATTTAGACCTGATTTTGAGGTCAGGAGATAGGTTAGTGGACGCACAGAATTGGTCAAGCTCAGAGTTGAGTTGACCTTATATAAGAAGATCTTGGCTTGTCTAAGGAAAAAGGTCTGAGGTTTTGGGTCAAGACTACAACGTGGGAATTTCTAACACATGAGGTGAGAAGTTATTCAGTACAGAAGCGTCACAAATAGCTTTGGCTTCTTTTGTGGAAAAAAGAAATCCTCGTCTAGTTTGTTTGATGTTATGGTTTGATGGACTGTTGATTTTGGATGATCACACTCATCTGAATGGAATGTTTATAGATCTATCAAAACTAAGCTTAAAAAGCTGTTACTTCTGCAGTAATGGAAGCAGGCTACTTTATTCCTATAGGTCATGCCGTTCACATGACGGAAATTATATAAATATGGAAACAAAATTCTCAATACAATCAAATTTGAACCACTGTGGCAAATCTGTTGGTGATCTGAACGTCATTGCTATATCACTAGGATGCAAAATAGGTTTACCAAGTACTTGTTGTGTTCCTTTGTTGTATGTGGGATAGTCGGATGAAAATCTTCACTATAAAAAAGTGAATGGCCTACACGAGACTAAACATAAGAGAAAATGTCAGTTGGCCGAGCTTTGTAGGATTCCTAAGGAGTTCCTTCCTCCCATTAATATTAAGTTGGGACTAATGAAGAACTCTTTGTTCACTAGGCCATGGACAGGAAGGACAAAGCTTTTAGTACTTTGAGAGCAAAAGTTTCACCGGATTAAGTGATTGCTAAAGTCAAGGAAGCGCATTCTTTATTGGGTCCCAAATCCGTTGAAATTCGTTAATGATCCTGCTTTTGACATGATTTTAAAGGAAAGAAAAAGTGCCTGGGAAGCCTTTTCACGGGAGTTTTTTCATGGGTTTTTATGGTAACAAAAGAGATGATAATTCACAAGCATTAGTTAAAGAGCTTCTATCCAGCTTACCACCAACTTGGACTGCAACGGTCATTAAAAATTCATTTTCTTACTCTCATCTTAATTTCACTTTCCTCACAAAAACTGTGGAGCTGTGAGTGGTTACGAACATGGAGAAAGATTCATCAAGACATTGACTTAATGGAACAGTGCTTTCAGGGCATTGCAATGAACGAATGCTTGCAGACTTACTCGCTGGTCTATGTGTCGGGATGCTACAGAAGTGTGTTATAAAAAGACAAGTTCACCGACCCACGATTTTAAAATGAATCGGATGTGATTAATTGAATTTCTGGTGGTAAAACTTCTTCTTATTTGTACAAACACTAAGAATATTGTTTTTTTTTTTTATCACATTTATGTACTTCATATTCTAAATGAAAATAACAATATGTATAAATGTACTTTATTTTCAGCTATAGTAATTAATACTCTATAAGATTAAAGTCTGTGATACTCCAAAACCGAGCCAACACAAAATGTTTCATTGTTATTTTCGTTTTTATACCCCAAAATAGTAGAAAATTGACTGAATTTAGTGTAGGAAACATGAAAAAATATTTTATTGTGTGCAGTGTATTAACTGACTTTTTACTGTGTGCTCTCTATGTATTAACCCTAACAAACTTGTGGACATTAAATTGTGTATTCACAGCTGGTCAATTTTAAAATAATCACCATTCAAGATATAAATAGCATTTGTGATCGCCGTCTGTGCGGACATAACCTATGGGAATTACACAAAAATTTCAGCTCGATACCGACTTAGAAATCATAAATTATCTTTTGAATGAAAAGTCATCTAAATTCGGTAAAGTGGATAGTAGATAAGTGAGTGATAATAATTGAAACCAATTTTTTTTTATTTAATAGGATTCAACGTTAAATGTTTTTACAAAATGTTTACTATTTTCCTTTGTGTGATAAGTTTGTATATAATGAGGTTTTCTTATACTTAACTTTACCATCCAAGAATAAATGGTTATGAAAACAGGTCTAATAATCCATATTTGTACTAATAATATAAGTGCTTGGTTGCAAAAAGATAAATAATGTCGAGTTGAACACTTTTATTTAGTTTAGTGGTGTCAGCTGTGCCTGACAGTCGATATAGAGAGCGGAGCAGCTGATAGTTTTTACTAGACTCTATAAATTTAATCTTACGATATTTTGATGTTCCTGACCACGCTACTTGTAAAAATGGTCAGGTAATTCCAAGATGGTTTTGTTTTATGTTTATTAGCTTTAAAAGTTGGAATAAAAACAGTATTTTAACTTATTTTTCCCTTGTGAGTTATTAAACTGTACTGTTATGTAATAGTAAATAGGTTAGTCAGTAAAAGTCTGCCCATCACATTTAGGCAAATATAATGTTATTTATTAATAAAGTCTTGTTATTATAAATAACAAACTCTTACACTCAGTAGATAGATAATATAAACGTAAATAGATTATAATCAAAAGGCGTTCATAAATTTTTTTTGCTTGTTATGCATTTCATCATGTGGTTAAAACTATCACAGTGTATGAGAAGGTAGATTTGTAATATAGAATGTACTTTTATGCAACCTCAACTAATAGAGACAGCAACTTTACACAACCTCGGATGTACAAGATTCTTACTATGAACGTCTTCTTGGTCCTAGGTAACCCGACACAATAGGAACAGGTCCGGCCCAAATGCAGAATAACTCTTTAAACTGATTTGTTAGTTTAATGACAACCTTTGGTAGCTCTGAAATAATATTACATGTTTAGTACAAATTAGGTATAACTGCATTGATTTAATACAGTAGGTATTTATATAGTACTTATGTATTACTGCATTTATGTTCGAAACGTTTATCTATAAGTCAAGTAAAATAACCAAATACCTTTTTCTGACTGATTGCAGTTTCTTCAAACACCCATATATGGCTTAGACCATTGAAAATTGCACAATTTCTTTATTTAGGCTCTATACATGTTCTAAGAAACATTTTAAAATGTTTACTCAAAGAGCTAAAATATGGTAGATGATCCAACTCGTGATCCACTTTGGCAGTCTTCAAGGTGGTTAGAAGGCGTATAGGTTTGGTCTCCAATTGTCTGCAGCTAGTATTATTATACTAAGTTGTACCATGTGCTTGTGCACGGTATAATATTGAGTTCGTGAATTTTATTAACAGAAACGTTGCAGAAGTTTTCAGTTTTATCTCTGTCTTTATTTCTCCATATTTTAAAAGGTTAGCCTACACATTTTATTCATATGTTTTTATTTAATAGATGCTAATAAATAAATTAAAAAGTGCTATAAGATGACTATGGCATTTTTTAGGTAAATGGGATGGAAGTCCTGAGGTTCGGACAGGAAAATGCTTTTTTTTGTAAAGCATTAGGGACCAGATAAACAATGTACAAAAATTTCGTAAGTCAATATTGGACGGATAGTTTGGAGGAAAATGGTGTGGAGGTAAATGAGCTATTATGTTATATAGATTATAGATTTAAATATCTTAAGGCTTTTAGTAAGAAGATATTCAAAATAAAAAAAATAAAATAAAAGACTCCCTAGCCTGCTTATCCTGTTTTATTGGCAAATTTGTACCACGGCTAAGAGTTGAAAGGCTGTCGATATGTTGGTTTTAATCCTTTAACAAACAATGTTATTTTTCAGACCGGCATTATACACGGTGTATCCAAGATTAACGGTTTTCTTTAGACGTATTTGTTCCAAACAAATTGCATTTGATAAAGAATGAAATAGCGCGTTGAACGTTCTTTGCAAATTCATAATTAGTTTTTATAGAAAAATATAAAAAGTTTTTAGTTTGAGGCTTTTATTTTTACTTATTTTACAAAACTAGGCGTATGTATCCAAAATATCACAAAACAAAAACCATATTGCGAATAATATGAGATGTTTAATATGACACCTCATACATGACTTTTGGTAAGTAAATAACGACAAAAATATAGATTCGCAAATAACATAGATCTTATGGGATTAAAAACAACATGGCCGACAGCCTCTACCCATTTGTGACTACTCTTAACGTGTTAACGTGACTTACAAATCGTGGGAGTGGCACAGAGATACCACTTTAGGGTTAACACCGGGAGTCGGACTCGGCCTTGAGTGCTCAAGCTGCCAATGGCGTAAGGATTATATTAGTATGAATGAGTTACTCGTATATCATTTTAGATGCTATTTAATAGTATATTCTTAAGACTTGTTGAGTATAACATAGTTACTGTACGGTTTGGTCAATAGTCTATTACTGTATGTACTGTATGTACGTGGTTGAATGATGGTTTATACCAGGACCGTTGTTGATGGCATGAGTGGGTGTGTTGTGTCAAAATCGGTGGTTCATCGATGATTGGTAGGTTGGGTGGGTCATATAACAAGTAGTATATTGGTTGAGTTTAGCCTTTCGTGTGCGTGTATTATAAATATATATTTATATATTATATTATATTGTATATATCTCATATAGTGTATATTTCCAAAATACGTAAGATGAGGTATTTTTAACTGAATTTGAATACATTTGTATTTTCAGGAGTTCTGTATATTTTAGCGAAAAAATAATGTATTTAATGCACAGTGAAAATGCTTATAGAATAATCCAGCTTATCTGCTCAACATATTATGTGTTCAACTATGATTGCAGTCGCCTATGTTACTAACCAAATTAATATATGTGCATAGTTAATAAATAGCAAATTGAACATAATCCACACCATTACCATGGTTATGAAATGCTTTTATAAAAGAGCTAGAACTATTTTGGGTCTGTTAAGTAGCATCATTCAATTGTTATTACATTAGGAGAAAAACATCATTATTTTAATAGTTTCTTCAATTTATTAACATATTCTGATAGCATTTTATTTTGTCTGTATCTTCGGGAACTCCTTTTAAAAAAAAGATTATTTGCATTCTAATTTAATTACATGTTTTGTCAAATAACTAAATTAGATAATTTGTTTGAATTTATTATTAAAAGTGTGCTAAATGATTTTCTGTTCATTAGTTGTGTTAATTAGTTTCTACAAAATCATTTAGGGTTTGTAGTAGCGTTGTTAAATTATCACAAATATTTTTTTGTTGCAATATAACCTTATCTAATAAACAACATTAATATCGAATAATACATACAAGTTGTACTTGAAGCCTGGAACAGAGACAATATCTACATACTTTTATTTCATTATGACTAAAATTGTATTAAAATCAGAAATACCTGTCAAACAGAGTTTAATTGTTGAGCAATCAGAGATATTTAAAGTTAATCTGATGATTATAATAGTAAAATCTACTGTTAGTTTTATTCGCTTTGTTGACTTACTTACTGTTTATATCTGTATGACATTTACTTCCTGTTGTACCGTATGACTACTTCAAATTATTCCTTTTTATATATTTTTGCAAAAGTAAACGTAAAATTAAAAACTTGTTGCCACGAATTTGCTAGTCTCAGCCTTATGTTAATACTAGGTTCTCCTCACTATTGTTATGTAAACTTTTATGTAGATTCCAAAATTATTTCGAAAAGTTGAAAAATATTAATATATCGTGGAGAAAATTACATTTCAGTGTAACAAAACACATTTCTAAAATAATATTTAAAGGTTGCTAAATATTAAAAATAATATATGTAAAAAAAATCACGTTTAAAATTAAAAACAAAACGAATAAAGTCCTACGTTTCTGAAAGATAATGTGTTACTTAATAATTGTTAAAATGCGCAGAATATATTAATTTTAGGCATAGGTTTTTTTGTATATAGTACTGTTATTTTTAAAATTTAGCTCTTGAACGTACAAGTTCGTGTAGCTAAATTGTATTTGGTCCTTCATTCTCTCACTTATACAAATTAGTCAACACTTAACACTTACCACTGACTCCTCCAATAAAAAGCAGTGTGTTTCCAAACAAAGGTACATTTTTTGGACAAGGTAGTTTTTTAGCAACTGCCAAGATGTATCCGTACTTCCATCGAAATTGAACCAAGAGAAATGTAACTAACACAAGCACAGCTGTGATCAAAACTACCCCAACGGACATTTTCTATAACATATTTTTTTTGTTATTAGTGGAACATCTAAACTACTGGTGTAACAAGTAATAATATATTAAAGAATTTATCAAGGAGAAAATAACACATAAAATGTACCGATTATTGTGTTTTTATTGCATAGAAACCTCTAGGGAAATGTGCCATATTAAACATTAATTAATTCAAACAACAATCTGAAATGAGTTATCACATTTTTGTTAATTATTTGTTCATTATATTATTATTTTATTTAGTCAACTCCAAAATTTGTTATAATAAGTAATATTTAAGTGACTTCATATGATTTATCGGGAACGCAATCAGAGAAAGTAAACTATAGAAAAATTCCTAATAAATATAACCAATAAAATAGAAAAGTTTTGTTTTTTAGCAAAATATATTTTTCACGGAAGATTCGCTGACCAAATATATACAAATGCAAACGATTCAATATTTTAAAGGCTTTAACATGACTCATTTGTAATGTTATTGTAAGGCTTAAAATTCTCAGTTGCAAATCGAATAATTAAGATAATATTTATTGTAAGTTAAAATAATATGACGGATACAGTAGTTTTATCTATTCATGTTAAATATCATTTATGGAGTTAATAACTAAATTGTATTGTAAAAAATAATGGAGATATATTGAAACAAATACATTTAAATTTTCTCTTTGGAAATAAAATATGAAACAAAAATCAACTGTTTTTCAAATAATATACTACTTCTTATACTAGTTTAGTATTGAGCTATTTAGTATATTATTTCATCGATATGTTAATTAACTTGTTAAAAGAGTTTACAAAATACAAGATCCACACTTCATACACACCACTTTATTACACTACTTGAAAGCTACTTAAATAATGGATTATCCTGGTACAACCTAAAAAGATCCTCAACTGCTAGTGAGGGCTTAATCGTTACCATACGTTCTTCTGGGCAAATAATTCCAGTTCATCAACCGTCAAGGTAACATTTGCAGGTTCCTCCTAGCCGCAGTGTGAGAGAGTGGGAAACAAATTTCCTAATGTGAAATGAAGACTAAAAAAATAATAATATAATTACAGACACTAATTAAAGAGTGAGGAATTATTAAAGTGTTGTTAGTTTGAATTGTTGAAGTCACTGTTGTTAGCTTGAATTGTTGAATTCACTGTTGTTAGTTTTAATTGTTGAAGTCACTGTTGTTGGTTTGAATTGTTTAAGTCACTGTTGTTAGTATGAACTGTTGAAGTCACTGTTTTTAGTTTGAATTGTTGAAGTCACTGTTGTTAGTTTGAATTGTTGAAGTCGCTGTTGTTGGTTGGAATTGTTGAAGTCACTGCTGTTATTTTGAAATCAAGTTTACGAATCAACCATTTATTTGTAAGAATTTGATTCTAATCTTAGAATTAAGGCTTATAATGTGGCCGGTGTCATAACTTGAATCTACTTTTTTCTCAGGACCAATTATTACAGTTCAAGGTACATTACTACAATATTACATGATAACAGTCTCGTTTCGCACTATACTGCTGACTAAGTGGTATTACCTCAATCTAAGATTACCATGAGGAGTTCAGAGAAATACAGGAGGATGCCAAATCAACCATGTATGGGTGGAAAGTGATGGTCCATCTTGTAAATATTGTAGTTAGTACCTTGACGTGGTTGTCACCGGAAAATGTAAATTCTAATTTTGATCTAAGTATGAATTTTAAGTATTCTCTTTCCGTTGTAATGACAATTAGTCTCCCTAATCTACATTTGGTAGGTTATTGGTAGGTTATTGGTTATTTATTCTACTGATTTGGAATGTGTAAGTATTTTAGTTTTTAAGGGAGAACACTTAAAAACTACTAGAAAGTTATAACTCGATCCCTGACCATTTTATATAAACTGTCCACATAAATATTTCTGGCATACATAATGAAGTTTGTATACTTGTTTCTCTTTAAAATAATGAGAATACATTTTATTTTTATTTCTGTAGCGGAATACTTTACAAAATGTTTACAAACGTTGCATGCATGTATAATGCGTACTAGTGGAGCAAATTACGAAGCTTTTTTTTAAACATCTTAGTGCGATTAATTTAGTTTTATCATTGGAGGGAAACAGATTATTTGACTCGCAAATTATTTACTTTAAGAGCCGAAGGTGGAAATCATGCTCGGAAATAAGGTTAGAATGGTTGTTGGACAATACCTGTAGGTATCAATGCCGGGATTCGCAGTAGACAGATGTCATCGCTGGTGTGGGAACTCAGGCAGCTGACATCTGGTCGTTGGCACATTCTTAATTTAATGTTATTGTCTTGCCTTTAACTAATACTGGGTTGTTATTATAACAATTATCCAAAAATTTTACAAAATCTCTGACAGATATACATTTTTAATAAAATAACGTTACTTGGATACTTAAAAATTGGATCATAAAGAGTATATACAAATCTTCTCCCTGACCAAGTGCTCGGTGTATACGCTAAAATACACGTAGTGAACGGCACTCTGGGGTGAGTGGTGGAGGGGAGATTTGCGTGTGAAACGTCTTATTTAGGAATATTGGTGATTATTCACTGTTTATTTGTTCGTTGAATGACGTTTTTTACAATACTGAGGTATAATACCTAAACAATAAGCTTGCATTACATACGTGATAATAGTCCCTTTGAAAAAAGCTGATGTTTTTGCAGTTCACAAAAATTACATTATTTGCATAGTTTACAATTTAGATAAAACATATCCACATTTCTTGGGCCTTAATATTTATAAAATATATATAAACAAAATAGATTATATACACATTTGTCATTACTTAATGTTAATGACAGGTCTACTTAGGCCTAAATGTTATTCGGTTGTACGTCGTTTGCTATAATTTCTAATATTAATTTTTTAAGGTCTACGTTGATGAGAGCCTTTGAGCGGACGCCGTGTCGTTATTAAGAGAACCAAGCATGGAACCTATCACCTACAATCTCCCAAACACTATGTCCCCAAGTAGTGGGTATAATCACTGCACACAGGGCAGACATAATGTTACCTCAATTCCATCCTCTATGCTGTTTGACCCACCCTACTAAGTACCATTGTAAAGGTTTCTTTAGACCGAGCGGTAAAATAAGTACTTTAGACAGAAAAGAAAGCCATTTTCTCTTGGAATATGTACATAGAAAGTGGAGAGGCTCAATATTAATTTGGTTGGAATATTTACTTAAACACCATGTTCAACTCCAAGTTGAATTCTCCGCTGAGTTTAGCACGGTCTATCCACGCGAAAATCTCAAAACGTCAGAATATCATAATATTGAGGCCTATTATCAGAATTGAGCATAAACAGGTATAGAAGCAAATTTAAATTGAACCTTTTATAAGTGAAATTAGTTCTATGTAATCTATCAATATATGCTTTGTGAATGCAATACAATACATTGATAAGTCACAACAGTTAGAACGTGCTAAGTACGCCACCTGGTTTTGAAGATCTTCATAAAAAGAAAAATACTAATAATAGACTAATGAAATACTAATTTTGGTGAAGTAGAGAGATAAAAAACACACATTATTAAATTAATAATGATTTTAAAAAATCTCTAGTTAATATTAATACAAATCCAATCTAATTTGATTTAATATATCACCAAATAAAATAAACTAAAAGATCAAATGTGATCCACGTTTTGTTATAATTACTTTGTATAAAGAGTCTCGTTTTATTTATAAATGAGATGTGAAAAATATTTAAAATTTAGGAAAGCTAAGAAACATAAATATACTCAATTTTAAACGTTTTACATTCTTAGGCTTATGTTATAACTTATAAATTGTCTTATTAGAATTGTTTTAGTACAAATTATTTTAGAGCTCTTGATACATCTCAAACTATCAAATTTTTTCAACTTACAACACATTTTCATTGTATGTATGAAACATTAATGTATACAGCGTTATATTATATGAGCATAACCAATTATTGGAACAAAGGAAAAAATAGGGAACATCTGCATATGAAGCAGAAGTGTTAACCCTTGAACTAGCAAGAGGTTTAATTCTTTTAAATACTTCATAATGCTTAAAGTAAAAATATTATTTATAATGGGACTTGGTAAAGTTTTAGGTTACATACTTTAATGACAGTCTTACTTTTGAGGTTACAGTATAGTATTTATATTTAAAAAAATATATACTCATTAAAAGCTGTCAGTGACAAAGGGAAAAGAAAGTGAAGGAAACATCAATATTTTAATGAAGATAATCTTTAGTAAAATATCCTTGTTGATTATTATCAATAATTGATTATTGTTTTAGTTATCATTATTGAACTTATTTTTTGGTTATTAAACGTTGTGTACTATTAGCTATGGGTATAATGTAAATGCACTAAGTGATATATAACTAATTGGTAAATATTCTTTGTTATTGTTAGAATTTAGCTTCGTCTGTATAGAACACACAGACGAAACTAAATAACTGGTTTAGAAAAAATAACGTGGTACGTATGGATTTTCTAAGTTATGATGAACGTTCCTAAAGTATGATAATGTTTAGTAAATGTCTGTAGTTAATAATAACAATTTAAGCATAATCAGTAAAAGTTGCAGGATCAAATTTTTGCGTCGAAAAAACATTTTGACCTTTACTATATATGTATTGAGCATTTACACAACTTTAAGGATTACCGCTGTGCATCTTAACAGTTTTTTGTGCCGCTCCCATGGTTCGGAAGTCAATGTAAAGCCTTTGATCCCCAGGTGAAGTCTTGGTCTTCTATCTAACAACTTACGATAAAAGAAAACAATATTTAATATTAACCCTGAACACTAGAGTAAAGTTGATGGTCCACCCACCCAGCCTCCACGTAAATAAAATGCTGGAGCACTAACTGTATGACCCTATTCACCTACCCTCTTTTCATGAACTGCTGCCTTGACTTAGTTCTGAGGAGGATTCTGATGGTATCGCAAGAAAATGGCGTCGAGCAACATGTATCGTCGCTGTTCCTTGGATGGGTGACGGATCATGTCCTTGCTGCCCAGGCACTGGCGGTAGTTTTGAAGTTATCTTTAAACCGTTAAATTTAGTCACTAAGTTTAAACTTAGTCACTAAGTTGTGTTAGAGAGGACCTCTTCAGCTTTTAGTCCTAACTTCCCCTGATAAAACAAAACCAATAACTTTTCCATTTTAAGATGGTATATGTAATATACGATTCTTTACTTAAAAAACGATGATTTCTTTCAATAGATATTTTAAGCCAATGCTCATTTTGACGCAATATGTTTTAGAAGATTAAGCAAGTGTATGTAAAATTAAATTTGTGAAACATTTTGGATATTAGAGATAAAAACTTTCAATATTCATAAATGTTGTATAATATTGTGCCATAAAACGGTTTATTAAAAGAAACGGTTTCAGTAACGCACATTTAAAAGTTCTTTACGCAACAACTTTGTTAAACGTATATACTACTGACATCTTAATCATAGTGTCTGGAAAATGTATTTATGCGGATGATATTTCTTTATCTTATCAACACAAAGACTTTTAATTTACTGAAGAAACACTCTCAAGTCCTTGCAGCTCTTAAAGACTATTTTAGAACCTAGAAGCTAAATCCTAAACCATAAAAAACCGAAATGGACATGCTTCTGACAAAACCAACCATCTAACAAAACATTTTATCTAAATTCTGCGTAAAAATTATCACAATGGTAATCCAGAGTACGTGGGAGTAACTTTAGATCGATCCCTGCCGCTTAAAGGTAATCATAAAAAGAAACAGCAGTTAAAATGAAAACCAGTACAAATGCACTGCATCATATAGTTTTGGCTGGAACAAATTGGGAACGCCACACGCATCGTCCTGGTTACAATTGTTTGTCACTAGTTTATTAAGCTGCTGAATACATAACCCCTTGTGTGCAATAATTATCCGGGTTCAATCTATAAGCAATTGAATGTCCAGTTAAGTTAGGTATATAAAACTCTTTTTTTGAGATTTTTCCATAAGAAATACATTGGGACAGTTTGTTTATGAGTGAAAAAAGTAAATTTTTGTGAATTTTACTGGAGGTTTCAGACCGAGAGCTTCAATTCAAGTTTAACCTTTTGGGGGATCGGACGCTCGGGAAAAGGGCCTGAACATTTATCTCTGTCAGTGAGTGAATCCCAAATCCAGCTATTATACTCGTATAAGATTCACGTGACACCCGTCGTCAATCGCTACGCTCGTGATCGAAAGATGGCCGTGCGGCTTTCGTTCCTGGGAATTTACGTTTTGTCCCTTTGGTGGACTCGGCCTGGGCCTAGTGGGATGAGCTCGACTACGTTTTCGCAAGAACAATTTTTTTATACTCGGTTCTGGCCTCAACAAGGCACTCCTGCTACGTCCCATCTTTGGGTTATCGGCAAATTCGCTCGTGAGGAAAATTATTGGTCTACGCCCTCTCACATGGATTCCTTATGCAGTAGTCAGACATAATTTTTGATTTGGGGGCAGTGGAGCCCATAAATATATTATTTTATAAAATTTGATGGTATTTTAGTAATTAACAAGAGAATACCTTTAATTTTATACCCCACTTGGATGTATTAGTTTAACATTACCCAATTTTGTGTTTGGAGTATGTTTTTATTTAGGGGGGGGGGCAGAGGAGAGTTTAAGACAGAGAGTTTCTATTGAAGTATACACTGTATGAGGGTAGGACGCCGGGAAGTGCCTTAACATTAGTGTCAGTGAGTCAGTCAGTCAGTGTCACTAGATCGAACTTATAGTATATAGACTAGCCGGGCCATAGCGTGGACGAGTATGAATGGATGAAATAAGTTATTTAGTAACGATCCGTTAATACCTGTAGGTGGGATGAATCTTCCTCGTAAGGAGTGGGCACTGTTGAATCGATTCATAACTGACGTGAGCAGATGAAAATACTGGAAATATTAAGAAGAAATGACACTGGATTCAATATGAATGTTTTTTACTTATTCTTATTCTTATTCTTACATATGAGACGCCGACACAACGTTGTTGGTATTTTAAGGCGATAATGAATGGTTATGCGAGTGTAGGATGAGTGTAGATGAGTGTAGTCTGGTTACTAACTGAGTTCAACTGTTCCTCAGAAAGGGCAATTTATTAATAGCCCAACAGCCAGGGCAACTAAGGGATCTACAATTTTACGTGGAATCCTGTAGAAAGAGACATTGAAATTACTGGTACAAAAATACAGAACAACAGATTTAAATTTACAATAATTGGGATATATAGATCTCCCCAATGGAAATATAGACACCCTTTTTTACAAAAATTCGAAAATTGTCTCAGATATTTTATAAAAAGAAATTCAATATTCATTTTTGGGGGGATTTTCAACATTGACGCTCTTCGGGATGTTAATAATCCACAGTCTTAAGTTATGGCCGACTTTTACAGTTTCTTTCGGACTGAATGGTCTATTATCTCTCCACCGAGAGTTACTGATCACAATTCTAACAACGGCTCTAGAAAATTGATATACAAACGTGCATGATGTAGATGTCCAGTGGTGGTCAACACAGTCTATCTCAGACCATTTCAGGTACAACAGGCTTTATCAGTGATTGTTATTTGCACGGACTCCCGTTAAGACTAACAGAACATTTAGTCGACATAATCCCAAAACTAGTAGCTCATTTAAGACGTTTCACTAGAAACGAGAGAGTTGGAATAAGGTATCCTATGTTATTGATTCCATTACGTTACTATTTCAAAATTTTGAAAATTGCTTGATTTTCATTTTTAGATGTAATTGCACAAAAAGACACTTGGAAACAGCACCATAAGAAACGGGATGCAACTGGATCACAAAGGTATCCTCAACATCAAGAGAAATGACGAAATTTCTCACCAAATATTAAATACACTTAAAATTTGGAATTTCCAAAATTTTTTCAAATATATAAGAATTTTAAAAAAAGTATTAGAGATGGGCTCAAGAATTATGATGTAAATAAAGCAATAGCACATCGAAAATGTAGAAAACTGCATGGGCATCAATCATAAAAATTAGTGTTGCACAAAAAAACAAACCCTATTTCACCTTCAAAATAGCGGAGATTAAGTTGTGCTGAGCGCTGGATTGCGACGAGGAATTAGTAACGCTTATTTCGCATCAGTAGGTTATAGATCTAGGGACTTCGTCCACGGAGAGTCCCAGAATTCCTAGCTTATTCAAGGGACTGAGCTCATCACGCTTCCTTTTGGCATAGGCCAGTCACGGAAATGAGATTGAGTAAGGTTATCAATGAGACTTACACCCAATGACACGTCGGAATGACGTGAATTTACGTAGCGAATGGCTTTTAAAAAAAAATGCTCCACCATATTCTAACGCCCTTGGAACATTTGATTAACCTTTCCGTTCTCATCAGGCGTTTTTCCTTCGTCTTTGAAAACTGCTAAAGTGACACCAATCTTTAAGAAAGGTGATTCTTCCAGCAATTAAAAATTACCGACCAGTTTCAATTCTACCAATCGTTAGTAACATTTTGAGAAGCTTTTCCTGTCCCCGAATGCTTGGTTTCTTAGAAAAACATAGTCTTCTCTTCGAAAAGACCAATTCGGTTTTAGAAAAGGTCTGTCAACAACTGACACAGTCATACGATTAGTAGAAACGATTGTAGAAGGGTTGGAGAGTCAGAAAGCTACAATTAGTGTGTTTTTGGATCTCTCCAAGGCTTTTGACTGTGTTGACCACGACATTCTGCTTCAGAAACTACACACCTATGGAATCCGAGGAGTACCGCTTCAGTGGCTAGAATCCTATCTAACAAAAAGAACACAAATGGGTTTCAAATTTCTGAAGTACGATCTGGATATAGATGTCTAAGGTATGGAGTCCCCACAGGGATCGATACTTAGCCCTCTCTTATTCCTGATATACGTCAACGAAATTGGTTCATCACATACTTGCATGGGTCACCTCGTGCAGTATGCTGATGACACGACTCTCTGCTTAAAGAAATTACAAATCAGGAGCTTGAATCCATGCAAACATGGAAGCTGAACAACTGCATTCAAAAATTTCAAGAACTAAACCTTAACACAAATTCGACTAAGTCCAATTTCATGAAGTTCTGTTTTACGGAAGTCAGATTCCGAAGGAAATTGACAGTGGCAATAGAATGAAAATGAAATTGAGGAGTTAAATTCAAACTAAATTCCTCGGAATATACACTAGATCGGGGTTTGACTTGGAATATACATGTTGACAGTCTTTGCAAAAAGCTTTCATCAAGCATTTATGTTTTGAGAAACTTAGCAACTTTTTGCCCTAACCATATATTGATGACAGCTTATCATGGTTTAGTTTACAGTCATCTCTCATATGGTCTGGCTTTGTGGGGAGGTTGCTCTGCCACAAACCTGACCAGAATATTTAGAATTCAAAAAATGGCAGTTAGAATAATTAGCAAATTACATTATAGAGAGTCGTGTAGGCCAGTATTTAAACGGTTAACCTGCTGACGTTGCCCGCCCTCTATATTTTAGAGACAGGCAACATATTGTTTGTTTAAAACAGCACTGACAAGAGGCCATAGATATTCACAATCATCATACTAGAAGCAGGGGATATTACGAAATTCGGAAATTACAGTGCCGGTAGTTACGAACACTACCCTCCCAGATTGGTGTTCGTATATTAAAAGTCTCCCTATGAATGTATTTAAATATGCATACAACGCAATGGAGTTTAAGAACGTCTCAGAATGTTTGGTCATACTAGGCATATTATTGTGTAGACGGTTTTTTGCATCAATAATTGGGAAGTCATGAGAATTTTAAAATTGACAAATTGAGAGGACATATTTGGAGGTATTAATTGGCGATATGATATGGGAATTTGGGTTTGTGACGTGAAAAAAGATATGTTTGAAAGTGTTATTGAATGGATTGGACAAAATTTATATTTAATTTATTAATGACTAATTGCGATTTACAATTTTTGTCAATTGTTTAAAAGATGCAATAAAAAGTAAATTATTATTTAATTACTATCCGAACCACGGTAGTGCAGGTTGATTTCAGCTATGAAAAGCTGATAGTCATGTATCATCACACATCATCCATTGCACAATGATTACCATATCAACATGGACACCCGACTTTCATAGTAGTGCTCACGGCGATAGCAACCATCAGCTGACGCCAGTCGGTATTATGAGGGATCCGAGCATCTCATACCTCGTCTACAATCTCCAAACACTTTAGATCCCAGTAGTGGGTTACAGCATGCGCTCACACGGGCGACAGATTTATGTGGGAGATGTATCCTAATCAATGGATCAATAATTACATTGTCCCTTGTGTATTTGATCCGGAGGGGTATTAGATGGCATATGTAGAGGCAGTAGAGTAGAGATCCGTGATGAGGATGTGAAATGGCATCATGTGTTGGGATTTTACTTTGTGACACCATAATCAATAGTCTCACTTTCTATAGTAAATAACACGCTTTTATATCTTGTTTCAAACATAATTACTATTTTTTTTTTTCTAATTAATTACCAACAATGGTAGTTGCAAAAATCCCACTTATAAAATCTATCAAAAATATTTCGGCCAGTTATATAATTTTCAGGTACGTAAATCATAAAAAAGGATTGAACATTCTAAATTATGATAATCTTTTTCGCATTCACAAGTAACAAAATCCTCGAAAGTGGTTACCCAATTAAAATTAAGTTAAAGGACGGACAGGAAAGTTGTTGATTTGATTGAAGATGTGTAGTGTGTATACATGAATAAACTATGGCTTCATTGTTTAGTAAAATAGTGTTTTATTGTAAATACAGTAGTAAAATTTCAACATTGCTGGTATGACATATTCTAGGATTGAATAATTAGGTTGTACGTAGCCTCATTTTATTATATTGGAGTAAAATTTATTTTATATAGTCAATTATGAACTATAATTACCCTAAAACTACTTGTAGTCATGATCAGATATTTAATTTGTTTTCATATGATAATTTTCTAGCAGTTCTGATTACAGTTTGTTTTTATATAATAATATTTGGTACCTGAAATAATTTTGGTTTTAATCTCATTTTAACTTAGGTCGTATTATTAAAAATATTAGCGATGAATGCTTTTTAGATGTAATTTTTTAATTAATTTATTAGTATTGTGTAAAATATCCCCTAAACTTAAAAAAAACTAAGAAGTCTTCAGTCATTAATGACAACACTTTCCATTCTAAAATGCTTTCTTGACGATATTATTCGTACATTTATAATTATTTAATATTCTCTCAATTAGAGGATCCTTTATTAATTTTTACCTTGAAAATTATGACGGTAACCAGATCTATGTGTTTGTGTATATATGATATTAAACATTATTACCTCATAATTAAACATTCATATGCCTTTCCATTAAACAAGTTCTCATCACTAATAACTTATTTACATAGGAATTTTAAAAATATTTAAATCTCAACATTAAAAATAACTAATATCTTTTGGCGTTGTTGTGCTCATATGAACAAACTTAATAAACACAATTTTTTTCTTTTAAAAATACAATCAATAATTTTTGGAATTGATAAAATTATGATGTTTTGTGACAAACATGTGTTTTTTATCAGATACTCTACAGTAAATTTTAAGGTCTTATAACGTTTAAAATAGTTTCAAGATCTCGCCCCCATTTAGAGTCTTTCTTTGCATAAACCACTTCAAAATCAGGTTACATAATACATTTAACTTTTAACCATAGTTGTAAAAAATCCTGGAGTGTCTGGTCTAAAATAAGCTATATATCCTCAGTTATTTAAACTATATAACACGTTCAAGATCAGTCAATTTTAGTCAGTAAAGAAGGCCAACATCGTTCAATGCAGCCATTAGCAGGTAAAAGAAAAATAAATAAATAAAGAAAATACAATTAGAAAAATAGATTTTTTAAACACTATTTTTTATGATTAATTATCCATTAACATAAACTACTATGTGACTGTTCACCAGTGATAAGGATAAACAAAATGTTTTGTTATCTCTAGTGTTTTCCGTATTACACATTGTCTACATTTCTTTCCAGCACTTATTGTAAAATTAATAGCGTAAACAATTTTTATCAAGCAGGTTTCCTAGTTTACATTACGCCATGTACAAAAATGATGCATGTAACATTTACAGTTGCCCGTTATTAATGTACATTAAACTTGCTAAGATGTTGGAATATATTTTTAAACAAGCTTCTAACTCGTAGAATGGCATATTTTTGGATAGTTGGTATATAATATTTTATGGTAATTTATTAGCAATTTTAAACAGTAAAACACTAAACCCAAAGCATATAGAACTTTCATTTATGTTCTATATATATATATATAGAACTTTCATTATTTCTATATATATATATTTTTTTTTGGATGTAATAAAATAAAAAAATTGAGTACCCTCATA
Organism: Stictocephala bisonia; assembly: GCA_035578905.1. Classification (NCBI taxonomy): domain Eukaryota; kingdom Metazoa; phylum Arthropoda; class Insecta; order Hemiptera; family Membracidae; genus Stictocephala; species Stictocephala bisonia. Next base: position 238,848 of record JAQJVL010001164.1, read on the forward strand.
TTTTTTAATAAAAATCATTACACAACATTTTCGACTCTATTGTCATTTTCTAGTGTAAATTAAATAATTAAGTTGAGTATATAATAATTTTTAAATAAAATTGTAAAACATGTGGAAGCATTACAAATTCTAGAAAATGATTTGAAGAAAAATTTCTCATTGAACAACCAAGAAATAAAAGACATCACAACATTAAAAAAAATTGTACAGATCAAGATTATTTCCAATTTAATACAACATACTACAAACAGGCAAATGGTCTAGCAATGGGTTCCCCATTATCAGGTCTTCTCTCAAATATATTTATACACAATCTGGAAGAAAAGAAAATAATGCACCCCATCCAACCCGTTCAGAAACAAAATTAAATACTGGTACCGATATGTAGATGACATTATTTGTTTATTTGATGGAAACTTGGAAGAAGTTTATTTTTTATCTTATTTAAATTCTATGTTCCCCAGAATACAATTCACTAAAGAATCCCAAACTGATGTAATCAATTATTTAGATCTATCAATTACCAAAATCAACAATAAACATTCATTCAAAATCTACAGAAAACCTACACAAACCGACCTTATAATACCATCTACATCCAATCATACCTGGCAACACAAAATTATCAACTTTCCACTCTATTATAAATCGTCTAATAAACATACCAATGAACGAGAAACACTTTACTGAAGAAAAAAATATAATAAAATATTTGGCAATAAAAATCGGATACAAACCAAACATGATTGACAAACTAATAAGAAAACAAAAAGAAGAAAAGAAATAACAGCTCATCAAATCAAGACACAAAGAAGATCAAATTTATAAACGTACCATATAACACAAGCCTAAACAAAGCTATTCGAAAAACCTTTCAAAATACAAATTACAAACTAAGTTTCACCACACGCAACAACGCATTCAACATTTTAGATAAAAAATCTCAAAAAGAACATAATAATGACAACATTTACAGCAAATCAGGTATTTACAAAATTAATTGTACAGACTGTGATAAATTCTACATTGGACAAACTGGAAGACCATTCAAACCACGCTTTCAAGAACATATACAAGCTCTCAGAAGCTAACACAACTACAATGAAAATTCACATTCGCAGAACACTTGCTCTCTACAGACCACACGTGCACAAAAATTGAAGAAAATATGAAAATATTAAATTTTTATGAAAAAGGGTAAGAAATGAATTCAACAGAAGAATTACACATATTTAGCATAACAAGAAAATCCAGTGAACATATTGAACACAAAATCAACTATACAAACCCTATTTTTGATAAGATTCGAAACATTAAAAATTATAACTAAAAAATATCACCAACTTATCTATACTCATCAATATTTACAAAAACCACATGTTTTACAATTTTATTAAAAAAATGATTATATACTCAACTTAACTATTTAATTTACACTAGAAAATGACAATAAAGTCGAAACATGTGTGTAATGAGTTTTAATAAAAAATATAAGGGTACTCAGTTTTTTAATTTTATTACATCCTAAAATACGTAAGTAGCCCTAATTTTTAACTTTATATTACCAAATATATATATTAATATAAGACACATTCAACAGTCGGTATATAACGGGGTGGCGCAGTGCTGTAACCCAGCTACTTGACGACAACGTGTTGATGAGGTAGGAGATAGATTCTATGCTCGGTTCTCTTTGATACCAACACGGCATCCAATTAATGGTTGCCATCTACGTGGATACTACTAGAGAAATAGGGTGTCCGTGTTGGATGGTAGTCAAATCAGATGTGTTGGGAAGACAACTGAGTGTCATGATTGTCAGGTAGCTGAAAATTAGACCAACACTACATTCGTTCAATAACCAACACAAGGCTAAAAATAACTAAACTCGTTCATCTATAATCACACTCATTTACCCTTTATATGTGCACATATCTCTACAATCGACGTCTTAGAAATGAAAAATTAAAAACTTAGCAAAAATAGTCGAAAAGATATGTCAGCAGTATGTGCCAACTTCAGAACACTGAAATTAAACTGGCTCGATAGTAAAGTTTGCATTAGATGTTAATTTGAGATATACAATGTTGATCATAAATAACAAAACAAATCTGCTAAACGAATGCTCCTGAAATCTACGATTATTGTTTGTAACCAAATAGATGTATAAATGTAATATATACTAGAAAACATACACTGTTAAAAATAAATGTATCTTACACAAGATAACAGGTAGTAACATTATATTTTGCATTTCTTAAAGCTACTATTGTGTTAGTAATACAACTTGATTAAAATAAGGGAACCTGCGTGGTTTTATATAGATTATATTTATTGGTAAAACAACACATATTAGGGTCTGTGTTATAGACGTATAATCTGATGTGTCTAGTGTTAGCATATTACCTTGTTGAAGTGCATTTTCCTTCAATATTTCTATAAATATTCTATCATCTTGATTAACAAAAAAATTAGTTTTATAGGTTATTTGATCAATACGTTTACGTCATAATAGTGATTTTTAATTTATTTTATATAGTTTGTTTACGTCATATTATCATTACTAAATATCGCAATTAAAACATTTTTTGCTGATAAAAAACATTATGATCATGATTATTAAAGATTATTTATTTCTCCGTGTTTAATTCTATACAGATGGTAAAACATATAGAGGGATGGCAACGAACATATTTAACTGGTCAAAGAAGATATTTAATTTTTAAATGTTTGATTTTTATGATGACATTTAATTTATTAAATGTTTAGGGAAATTTTAATTCGCATGTAGGTTTAGTAAAATAAGCTTATTTTCAAAAACCAACTTTTCAACGCGAAAAAAAAAATTTT
>JAQJVL010001165.1:0-27500 GCA_035578905.1 Stictocephala bisonia
CCTGTCACTTTCGTCAAAATAATTTGACAAGTAATTGTTCATTTGATATTAAAAGTGTGTTTATGTTTGCTAAGATCTTTAAAATTTAGCAGAATATTTTTCTCTTATGATATTGATTATGATTATAAAGACGAAAAAAAATTTCTCCTAATATGCATTATTTTTTCAAACGAATAACTAAAGGTAATTCAAAATAAACAACTCATATATATGGCTAAAAGTGCTTTTGAAGTAGGATGATTAAAAAATATCCAAAATTATTACATTTGTTTAAGTGGAAGGAAATCTTAAAAAAATAACTCTAATGGGTAAAATACAAATGGTTTTCAAAGTAATGATAACTAGGCCTAATTAATATACAATTTTTAATTTATTATTTTAACTTGTGCTTGTTCAGTTGTTTCCATTATATAATATATTATAATATGTAAATTTTAAGCCTCTTCAAATACAGATATTTTAAAAATTACTTAGCATGAATTATGTTTAGAGCCAAATATATTCTTTAATTTCATTTTGCCCTATAGCTCTTTTTTAGTCTATTTATATGAAAGGAATGAATGTATTTAACATAAAAATTAATCATTTAACATTTAATATAAACAATCCACAGTTAAGGGACTATTTGTCATTGTAGTACACAAGTTAATTAAAATTTAGTTTTCATGATTAGTTTTTATGATTAACATTTCTTTTAATTTTCTACAATAATTGTAAATAAAATAAAGTTTAGCACATGTTAATGTCACTTTACTTAAAATCCCTATAACGTGAAAAGTGTACTATCAAAATCAATTCTTGACTTTGATATATTGTTATTTGTAAATTTAAATATAGTGTGACTAACATGTTTAAAATATTCAACTTTTTTACCAAAAGAAGCTTTTAAAAATATTTCTAATTTATAAACTTACTGAAAAACTTTATTGTTGAATGACTTTATAAATGTAGGAATATTTATAATATATGATCCAACAATTATTTTTATTTATTATATAATAAAAACTTCATTCACCAGTTAAAATGAGCCCGAATGAGCTAACTATTCTCAAAAATGTAACTACTGACTGTTTATTGACTGAAGTAATTTTCAGCTAGGGAATTAACTATTGGGCCTTATACCTTGCAGTTTGGAGCCATAACCACAGAGTTAACACGTCAGCAAAGTATGTTCCAAACATGATAAGTCAGTGGCTAAGCTTTTGATTTTTTTCTTTGAAAAACCTTATTTTGTTTACTGCACAGCATTTGATTTTTTTAAAATAAATTATATTTTCTCTCGTTAAGACATTTCTGTTAGTAATCTAAAATATACAAACATTGTTAGTAGACATTTGTTGGTTATGCCCAGTTAACTTAAAAAAATTATACTATAATTTTTTTAATTAATTTCTAGTGTGTAACATTATAAAACATTACTTTGTAAATATGATATATTAATTTATTTATATAATAAATGAAAACATACAAATTAAAACGTGTGCGGCAGTAGTTGTAAAGAAAATTTTTAAAAATCTTAGAATTAATATATAAAATAAAAATATATATGTATATCTGATCTGGTATCATGTTAATGTAAGTGTTTCTACATTGATGGAGAGCTATTCAACCATAAACTGGTGTGTATGAACTCCCGATATAGTCTGGTTCACATAATTGATGATTGTATGGCATTCCTTCCTCACCCCACCCTCGTCGTTGAATTCTCAGTGTTACATTGATCGCTGGCTGTTTCTACCGTAGGTTTTAATATTAAAATCAAGAAATATTGTCAATAATATCACCGGAAAATTTAAGAGGGTCGGTGAATTAAACGATAGAGTAAAGTCTGGGATAAATTCCTTTCAAAAATATATGGTTAAACAAATATATACTTAGTCACAAGTAATTATATAAAATACTATAATGATACTGGAAATATAAACTGTATGTATGCTGTTCAATTTATTTACATCTAACCTGTTTATTGAGAATTATCAATGAAACCTACTAAACTCTAAACTCTATATAATATCAAATTAATTAAATTATGTATTTAGTATCTGATGTAAACAGATCATCAAAAAACTTTCATTACGACTCTATAGAGCCAATACACATTGTTAATGGCATTATTATAAAGCATTTCATTGTAAAAGCCTTTTATGCTTAGCAAATGGAGAATTACTTTTAACGTATTACAACCATCAACTGATTAAATGTAACTAAATTAAAGATTACTTCCTTAAAATTCAATGTATTACGTTACTATCGAAATTCGATAAATTATGTGATATGTATAATCGAAAATTTTTAATCACCACATTATTTTGTGATTGTCGAACCACGGTATCTAACATGTAAATAATCTTCATAAATACAATGCAATTTAATGATTATTATATTAAACTTCACTGATAATTGCCATCACATTGGCAACAATTCTTTAGTGAGGTTAAATTAGCTATTCATATATTGAAAAAAAATCACATTATATGACATGCACACAACATAAAGATTATAAAACAATCACTTTTAAATTGATAGAAAATGTAACGGAACTAATAGTTGATTTTACCATAAAAATTAAACTGTAATGTCTTTAATTTTGTTACCACCCAATCTTACTCTTATGAGGTACTAATTGGATATCAAAAGCGTGATTGTGCATATATATGAAGTGTACTGCACATCTACGTATTACTTTCGTATATCAGGCAATAAAATATTAATATATCTTATAATTTAAACAACTGTATCGTTTCTATATATTAATATTCACTTAACGTATGTAGATTCAGACAGCGTTGAACCAGCAAAGGATAACAACAAAGAATAAACCAAAGTTTTTCTGACATAATAACTTGCTGCTAATATACTCATTGCTGTGTGTCATTGAGAAGGTTAGTTGATTTATTTAATACAATGGCTCGAAATAACTGTCATAATTGTAGTGGGGTTTGGATCATACTAGATAGAAATTCACAACTTTAAAATAGTGGAGTAATGAGTACTTTTTAGTAGTGAAATAAGAAACCACCAACTGGTAAAAACTCCAACTAAAAAGTGTACAAAAATGTTTAGATTATATATTTAGCTTTCTTAAACGATAATTTTCAACAAAACAGTGAATTTAAATAATAAATTTTAAAGTTAGTTGATTCTTAAATGAAACAGTTATCTAACACTTTTATTTTTATATAGGTACGTATGATTATAGCAAATTTTTTAAAGTTGACGTTTTTAAAAAGAAACATTACCTAAAATAATAATATATTCGATATAAAATAATGAGAAATAGCTAGAAGTAGCATATAGTAAGTACCAGTCGTCTATACAGTTAAGGGAATGTGGTGATTTGCAGCTGGTTTTGAATACATTATAGCGTCCATTTAAGTAGAATGGTTTGGATAAACCGAGGTTGTTTTGTATCATACGAGACCTGGGACACTGTTGAATCTAGTGAGGTGTAGGTCGCTATTGGCTCTTGAAAGGCCTGAGACACTGTTGGCTATAGGGAGGCCTGGGAAACTGTTGGCTTTTGGAAGATCTGTGACACTGGGTTCTTGGGAGGTCTGGGAATCGTTGGCTCTTGGGAGGCCTGGGCCACAGTTGACTCTTGGAGAGGCTTAGAAAATTGTTAGCTTTTAGGAGACCTGTGACACTGTTGACTCTTGGGAAGCCTGGGAAATTGTTGGCTCTTGGAATACCTAGGACACTGTTGGCTATTGGACTACCTGAGACACTGTTGGCTCTAGAAGGCCTGGAACACTGTTTGGTTTTGTGAGGCCTGGGACACTGTTGGCTCTTGGAAGGCCTGGGACTCAGATTGGTCTTATGAGGTCTGGGACACGTTTGGCTTTTGGGAAGGACAGTCTGAGGATCGTCTTATAGTTAAGTTAGTCGTGCGTTTTTTTTTTAATTTAACCGTTTCAGGAAACAGCGAGAGACTACATGGATAATTCGTTCATAAGTTGGAAACTTTGTAGCAGTGCTCCTTTAGAAGTTATTCATGAAAATAAAAGTAGAAAAGTTTGATAATGTATTTGAATAATTTTACATTTGTGAAATAATTAAATCGTCATATTTAAATTTGTGGCAAATAATAAGTTACAGCTATCTTTAGCTTTAGTTTCTATAAAAGTGTAGTTATTTTACCTTCACCCACAGAGATGTTTAAACTAATAGGCATGATCCCGTGTCTGATCTCAGGAATAATAATCATCATTGTCGATATTGACAAATCATTAATAATAAACCGGCCAATAAAGGAGGACCCACGAAATGTATTTAAAGTAAACAGATAAATATTTCACAGTTTAAATAATTTTCCAATGAAATATAACAAGTCCAAACGTTATACTTAAATATTTATCAACTAATTTGCTGCGCACCCAGTTTGCGCATGCCAGTATTAAATATTTTAGGCTCTCGTCTCTCAGGGGAACTCGCCATACGTCAGGGGAAGAAATAGTCAGCCAACTGTACACCCATGCCTCTTGTGATCCACTTTCAGCTATCCACTCTTGTGATCCACTTTCAGCTATCCACTCTCAGTTATCCACTGATGTGATCCAATCTCAGTTATCCGGTCAATACTAATTTTCTAGATTAATATTCAACTAAATAAAATTACAGAGAGTTGGTTTTCCACTGAGAGTTCAGGTTAGGTCACAAAAAAAGCCATACAAAGTACATATATTTTGCTCTTTACTTTTAATGCTACTGTCAGAGAAGGCATCTTCCTAGGGTTGAATTATTTTAGGTCAGAAATGTTTTAATGAAATAAAATGTATGATTTACTAAGTTATTACTATAGTATAGTACAGTTTGACCTTATTTTAAAGTGTCAGACCATGGTAGGTGATTATATTTATAAAACCAAGTATCTAAATATCCTGTGGTATCTTCTAAAAATAGCTAATAACTGTTTTCTTAACATGATAAAAGTAACATTAAGTATGATCGCTAAGATTTCTGTCTATGACAGGCTACAACTACTATATAGTTGACTTTTAAACCGAGTAGAATGTTTACCATTGACATAATGTTAAGATTTCTGTCTATGACAGGCTACAACTACTATATAGTTGACTTTTAAACTGAGTAGAATGTTTACCATTGACATAATGTTAAGATTTCTGTCTATGACAGGCTACAACTACTATATAGTTGACTTTTAAACTGAGTAGAAAGTTTACCATGGACATAATGTTAAGCTTTCTCTTCCCTCTCTTCGTCTTATGTAACTGATATCTTTTTGAAATATTTAATAATTCTTATTAATAATGAACTGTTTATGATAAGTTTGTTTTAATACATTTTCTATTTGACTACAATAACTGACTTCAGTATATTTTAATATATTAAAAATTATGATTAACTTTGCTCACATTTCTTTTACTCTCACTCAGCCAAGTCATATATGACATACTTAGTCTACAACAATTAAAAAAGAATATTTATTTTTATATTGGCGGTGAAAGGACGGAAACGTTCATAATAATCTTTTCTATTTTTTTAAGAAACATATTTTTTTATAATTATGATATTTATAATTATTATAAAAATACAAATTAGAACAATCCTCCCTTCTACTTAAGTAATTAAGTACTTCTTACTATAATCATAATGACACTTTCGTATTATAAGGTATGCATCTCAGTTGTTTTAAGCTTTAGTTTTAATGATCGCAATCACAAAACGACAACGGCTGTCAGTTCTAAGTGGAACAACTAATATAATTATTAGTTTTATGTTGTTAGCTCAAACTATGAAGAAGGTGAATTTAACTCATTCTGTAGCTATCCCCTATTTATAAAAAATATTGAACTTTATTTCATTTTATTAAGTAGTCTGTTATACAACCTCAAGTACCTCTAAACTGTCCCCTGCTAATATATAATTGATTACTTTGGTTTTAGGCATCAATTATTAAACAAATACATCATCGTGCCCATTATCATTGGCCAATACAGAATTATATAGTTGCATGTGACATTCAAACAAATATCTTAAAACATCTGTTGCCATATATTAAAAATAAAAATTACTGAAATGCTCACTAAATGTCAAAAACAGAGTTTTCAATTAACTCCCGTATGCATACAATCCATTGTTTACAGTGTAGTGGGCTTTTCTGTCAACATATTGTCATATCAATCCGACAAAAACTCACTCGTTTTTGTCAGATTAATAAATAAATAAATAAATAAATATATAAATAAATATATAAATATATATATATATATATACATAACATAATATATATAAACAAAATATATTTATTTTGATATTTTTGTTAAAAAGAAATATATTATCGTGCGTGTTGTGTTTTCTCAATATACGATACGTATACTTGGTTGTTTTTTAAAATAAAAATAACGTAATAAAAAATAATTAATTTGCACGTACTACTTACTATATATATACATTATATTAAGTAATTTAATAATGTATATAATCCATTTTTATATCATTACTTCTTGTTTATAACGAGATTTTTAATATGCTAGCTACCGAATTTTTATGTATATGACAACAATGACATTATAAATTGATTTACTTGTAGATCACAATTACATGATGTATAAATGTATTATTAGTTGTGTTGGCACTAAATAACAAACAAATAACTGTACTAAAATCATAGGTTATATTTATTCATACGTTATAACATGTACACTCATTATTATTATAATTACACTACAAACCCTTAATGCTAGGAGGGGAAGACACCTGGAACCGTGTACATGGTATTTTAAGGGCACACTTCGGGAAAAGAAGGCATATCTAGACCACTAATTTAGCGATGTACACTAATATACTAAGCCTTGATGGCAAATAACAAATAAGCTTAGCCCGAAGTAACGTGATAAATGGTTCCAGGATAGTCCTATCGGAAGGGGGATTTTTTAGTGGGTAGCTCGGGAAACCGAGAGTCCCACACCTCGTTCATAAATGAACTTTACCTCCGCGCCCGCAAAAAAAGTAATATAACCACCTTGCTCGTAGAGTTTTAGTGAAGAGGATTTATATGAGTAGTTGATTTACTAAAATAATAAGTGCTGTTTATATTTTAAACTATTTATTTATATGCATTTATAGTTTAAAATCGTATAAAACAAATTGTACCATGATAATTACACCAAAAATGAAGCAATAGTTTCCGTTTCTTAGGTAAATAAACGAAGATATATTTTATATTTCATAATGAAAAAAGATTTGCATAGTCTTTTATTGCTCCTTATATTGCACCTCTAATATAAGGAGCAATAAAATAATTAAAACATAAAGAGTCAGTAATAAAACAAATATTTATCGTTTTAAGATAATTATTACTAGTTATATATCTAATGATCTATAAATATCATAATATTATTGTAATTTGAAGATAAAAAAGGATTATTGATAAGTGACTAATTGTATATGAGCTACATAATGTCTCCTTAGTCCTGTTACGCAGTTAGTTATGTTAGCATTTGTTTTCAACAATAGTTGCGCATCACTGGCCGTTTGAAAGCTATTACTTGGTTACGCTTACCGTCTCGTTGTTACTATGTTTTACAATTTACTGTAAAATGTTATCTATTATCTATATATTTGATTCCATAAGCGAATCTATTCCCATGAAAGTTAGCAAGCTAAGAACAAGATAGAACAGTGTAGCTTCATTAAATTAATTTTAAAACTTAAGGCCAAGAATGGTGGGAAAAAGTCATAACTGTACATGAATAGTACTCCACCCTTCTGGATCTAAATGTTCTATCAGTACTGAGATATTATTGATACAGTTACTGTAACAGTTGATTATATTTATAATATCTATGGTGTTGTAAACATTGTTTATTTTTACTTACAGACATCATGAACAGCTCTTATAAGTAAATACAATAGTAACTATTTATTCTGTAAATTTACTAGCACTACAATACAGTCAACCTACATATACTAACATATTCGTTGACCAAAAGTCAAGGTAATAGGAGTGTAGTGATTGACGGAGTTGGCATATGAAGCGTGCTAGGTTATCCTCTGGTATTATAGCTGTTATTTACAAGTTCCCATTTTATAGCTGGTTGGTCTAACATGACCTAAGCCTGCCAAGCTGCACGGTTGCAGTGTTTGAAGACTGGTAACATGACATAACCTCATCAATAATGTGTCAGTGTTGAAGGCTCCACACAACACAATAGACTTGTACTGCACCCTCAGACAAATGGATGTGTACATTGTTACCAGATCTCCAATGAGATAATCTGATTTAACAACAGATAATTTAGTATAAAAATTATAGATCTATACCAAACGTTATACTACCATTATTATTTAATATTTTACGAATAATAAGTAAACAATCCGACATAGGTTTTATTCTGTGTCAGATAGTAGTAAAGTTTAGTAGGTTTTGTGTAATTTTAATTACATTTATTCATACAATTGAAGTATAAGAACTACAAAATATGTTCTTAGTTAAGTGCTGAAGCAGATGTTAAGTAAGTTAAAAGATATATTTTATTTAATTATTTTTTTTTATACTAATACTATTACTGCAACAGCACACATCGACACTTGACAAAGAGCCACTTACGGGACTCCCAATCAGTCTACCCTTAAATTTAAACAACATTACAGGAATTACGCTAATGGAAACACGGAAGTAATCAAAACTCTAAAGTGGAAAGGCCGCTTTGTCATTAAGAAAGTCCAATTATTTGATTATGTTATTTGAGTCCATTATTTGATTAAAATTACTTAATAATCATGTATTTAAAATTATAAAATGTTTGATTCATTTCATTACATCATTGTAAGAAGACACTTGATATAATCTTACAAATGTGGTTTTATGTTTTACTTTTAAACAATATATTTATTCCATTATTGTATGTATTCTATTATTGTAATTTGAAGATAAACAATGGGTTATTGATAAGTGACATATTTTATATGAGCTACATAACGTCATGACAATGTCTATGCTCCCCTTAGTCCTGTTACCCAGTTAGTTATGTTAGCATTAGTTACGGCGTGTGGAAGCTAGTAAATTTCTTTAAATATATTGTATCGAGATTTTAAAATATTGCAGTTAATTTATTCCAATATTTGAGGAAGTCACTTTATGTTATAGTTTGTGATATATATATATATATATATATATATATATATATATATATATATATATATAGTTTTTAGTATTGACTCCTCAATATAATTGTTAAGGAATCAAACTTGTAACATATCCTTAGATGTTTCGAAATTTTAATGTACGTTAGGTTACTACAATGTTACATATTTATGACTTAAATTAAAACAGTATTTTTTTAAGCTTAAGTGTCTAGAAACGTAATATTTTTCCAATTAACTTTTACTATATTTTAGATGAGATAATTTAACCATTTAACGTGATTTGCAGCTATTTCATATATTCAGTGCTAATTAACTATAAGCGGTTTCAGACCACTGTATTGGGCTCTTTAGAGCAACATACAAAAAGGTATAAAGCCTATAGAAAGGTATAAAATTTGTTTCCTCTGAAATAATCTTTAAAGACTTGTTGGTATCAATTTAAATGTTCATAGTATTTGCCATTTAGTGCAAAATACCATTCAGATTACCTTCTAACGTTTACAAACATTTGATACGATTTTTATTATCATTTAAGAAGAACTTATATTTTACGAGATAGGCAATATTTTTAATATGACTACACTTTTGAATACAGTACTATTATGTGCAATAGTAAAACTCGAACTCACATTCGGGCAATAGATTTGAACTAACCTATTATACAGGGTGGAAAAATATGGAACAAATTTACAAAAACGTTATTTTCTCCCATAGGTAATATGATAATTTAATTTTTCCAAACAATTGTTCCGTAAAGTGTATAATATCAGAATAGTTTACTTAAAACCGTTAAATAACGGAGAAATATTATTTTTCAAATTAGTTACTTTGAAATTCAAATAAGCACTACTCTGGATAGGATAAAACTTTCGAAGTCCATCTTGTGGCAATTAATTTATCTTTAATGGATGTTTCATTTGATACCAAATTTAACCTAGGCTTATGTTGAAGATTTTCGTTTAACTTCTCGTCGTCCTAAATATATGAAATGTCGTTAATGGTATCAAAAAGTATGCTCTTTGTAACGACGGTCGTGTACAATATTTCTCTATTATAAGTGGTCATACAACAGTTGTAAACGCGTTTACACATTTGTTACCAACCTGTTTAGTGATCATTAAATACGATACATTTTTAGAGTTAAAGGTAATTGGTACTATAAAAAGCTAGTGGTCTATACATTTGAACCATTTGTGTATAAATTATTCAACCTATTCATTTTGTTGTAACGTCTGTAAATATAGATTTACATTCCATTATTATAATAGTGTTTTAAGTAACCTACACTGCACTACCGCCTTTAGCACTTCAGTTGTATTCAGAATACAACGGTATATTCATCAAATCGAACACACTATAGTAGTAGTTCGACGTTTCATCTAAATGAGAGCGTTCTTATTTACATTGGTTGTTCAGATTGTTTTTAACATATTCAAGATCCATATACCAGTGACGTTTTTAATAAACTTACTGTCAATAGAGTATCAGTATACTGACTGGTATGATAACTGGTGTGCTGACTGGTGAACTGACTGGTATGCTGACTGGTGAGCTGACTGGTGTGCTGCCTGGTGTGCTGACTGGTTTGCTGACTGGTGTTCTGACTGGTGTACTGAATGGTTTGCTGACTGGTTTGCTGACTGGTATACTGACTGGTGCACTGACTGGTTTGCTGACTGGTGTGCTGACTGGTTTGCTGACTGGCAAGTTGTCTGGTTTGCTGCCTGGTGTGCTGACTGGTTTGCTGACTGGTGTTCTGATTGATGTGCTGAATGGTTAGCTGACTGGTTTGCTGACTGGTGTACTGACTGGTGCACTGACTGGTTTGCTGACTGATGTGCTGCCTGGTGTGCTGACTGGTTTGCTGACTGGCAAGTTGACTGGTTTGCTGACTGGCAAGTTGACTGGTTTGCTGTCTGGTGTGCTGCCTGGTGTGCTGCCTGGTGTGCTGACTAGTTTGCTGACTGGTGTTCTGACTGACGTGCTGAATGGTTTGCTGACTGGTTTGCTGACTGGTGTGCTTACTGGTGTGCTGACTGGTTTGCTGACTGGTGTTCTGACTGGTATGCTGACTGGTTTACTGACTGGTGTGCTGACTGGTGTGCTGATTGGTTTGCTGACTGGTGTGCTGACTGGTGTGCTGACTGGTGTGCTGACTGGTTTGCTGACTGGTGTGCTGACTGGTGTGCTGACTGGTGTGCTGACTGGTTTGCTGACTGGTGTGCTGACTGGTTTGCTGACTGGTATGCTGACTGGTTTGCTGACAGGTGTGCTGACTGGTTTGCTGACTGGTGTGCTGACTGGTATGCGGATTGGGAGGATAAATAGTACTACTCCATATTTATTCGTCTAAAAACACTTATAACACAGACAAATAATAAATTAAGTATATAGAAGATCAGTTTTCACTTTTAATATCATACAATCATTCATGTTAATTGACTTAAAAATTATATTCAAACCCTATATATTCCCTACCCTATTCAATATAACTTAACTATTTAATTAAGTAAACACTTGCCTTACAACTACTCTAATTAATTAGTAATAATTCACTTATATTATTGTATAAGCACCGTATACAGTCGAATTTTTACATATATCTCAATCTATGTCTTTATGATATTTAAATACATTTTCTTACTATAGTAGAAAGTAAAACTTTACGATATCATTTTAATAAAAATCTGTATACATAAATGTATCTATTTCAAGTTTGCTATAAAGTATTTACGTCAAATCGTGTATCACCTTAAAATACTTTAATAAGTCTCGCCAATAAAATGGGAGGTTACATAACAAAGTAACATTTTAACTATTTTAAGACATCAATAATTGGATCTGATACAAAGCAATAACTAGGTGTAATCGTTGGAAAACCTGGTACAAAGTATTGTATTTTCTTCCTGAATGCAATATAGGTATCAATAGTACCTTCAATATCACAAAGATAGGATTACACGTTTTAAAGCCCTTTGACTCCTGGTTTAATTTGAGGCATCCATTTATAACTTGTGCGCAATATACAGTCTTTGAGGCAAATGACTATCGTAGTTGTTATGGTTAGGATTTTTTAGACACACAAAACCAAATAATTATAATTGGTTTGTAATTTACTATATAATGATCATAACAAAAGCCTTTTCACTTGTCTTCATGTTTACATACACCTATTTTTAATCAGTTAACTTAAGAAACAAATGTTTATAAGTGTACAACATTAAATATGTTGTTAATTTCTCATATTAAAACACTATCTTGATACTGCCTTGCATTATCAGTAATCCATAACAAGCCACTCAGCGGACAGAAGGGTCTCCAGTGAAAGATGACACAACCCCACCCCTTTTATTCAGTACCAAGCAATTACTTATAATGACAAAGGACCATTTAGAAACGTTCTTCTTAGAGTCCCTCAAGTGTTTTACACTGACAATACACATTAGGATACATTAGGATTATTAATGAAGAATATTAAAGAGTACAATTTCCCTGTATATTTAAGACAGTGTAAAGTAAAGTAAATTAACTTTTTTAATGTTTAAAAAACTCATTCCTATTCATAATATCCCTTAGAAAATAACATTTCTCAATGTTTCATACCATCAATAGGTTATTTATTAAATTTTTAATTTATTTACCAAATAAAATACTATATAACTGTCATATAATTAAATTATATTTTCAATTATGTTTAATACTGTCTAAAATTGGAATCAATATTTAATTATGCTATTAAAATTAATTGGTTCAATAATGATGCAGATAGTTACATATTATTCTTTCTAAACAAACAGTTATTGTCACTTATCACAATCGAGTTGGTTTTCACAAAATATATATCACTTTGGAAGAACTCTCACTGCATAACATTCCCTAACACTGCAGGCTGAACGATAAAAATCTTCACTGATTGATTGGACGGTTGAAGGGTGTCTTTATACAGGGTGTTTTCAATACATTGGGATATTAATGTACACATAAAAATGAGCAAAAAACTTCATATGAAGGTATGTCCTAAAACCTTTAGTTTTCGTCTATCTCTCTTTATGCATTTTTTACATAAAATGTCATACATTAGATCCACTAAAGGTAACATTTGTAACTTCATGATTGTACTACCCTATAGTATTTCCATTTAAAACTAAAATATAAAAAAATCATCACTCGTTTCGAAATGTTGGACGTTTAATTTGTTCTAACTGAAATATCTGAAAACTGACTAATTTTACAAACAAAACGCAAGAATCTTACACTTTTTGTAAATCTTATTATAATATTCACAGTGTTTGTTGTAACTAAAACGGATAAAAAACAGCTGAGTTATGCTGCAAAACGTAAAACAATATTTTCCAGCAGTAACCTAATGCTATAGCGGTTTTAAAGATATGTGTACTTTGAAAAGCTGAATTCATGTCAATCTGCTATTTCATACGGACGGCTGTTTATTTATGCTATTAATATTAGGTTTGGTTTCCATTGTTGGCATTATTCATAAGTAACAAAAAGAACACAGTCATGTACATGCTTTTTGTGAGTGTTTCTAAGGTAAAGTTTTTTTACTGTAGTGTTAGTTTTAATTAGTTAGTGTTTATCATTTATTTTCTTGTGACATTGGTCTTTTTTATTATTTTCGTAGTTTCCCTTTATTATCAACTTTGTTAATGTTGTGCAGGTATGCAATGTACAACTTTGCCAACTCAGAAATGGCAGACATGCATTTGATATATGGCATGGCTCATTGTAGTAGTACTCAAGCGAGTAGACTGTATCAGGAATGTTTTACAAATCGTGTTATATCTTATCATACAACTTTTACAAAGGTCCATCAACGACTTGCAGAGACAAGTAGCTTTAGTTACCAAATAAAATGTAACTCAGGTCGACCGGTTTCAGTAAGAAATCCTGAATTGGGTTGGGAACCTAACTTAATATTGTTTTTAATTAGCATAATTACTTCACTTTAATATTAAACAGCTGTTCATATGAAATAGCATATTGACATTAAATCATCAATTTAAAGTACACACATATTTAAAACCACACTAGCCTCTGTTTAGTACTGGAAAACATCGTTTTACTTTTTGCAGCATACCTCATGAATTTTTATGTAAAAAACCCATAAGACAGATAAACCGAAAACTAAAGGTTTTAGGACATACCTTAACTTGAAGTTTTTAGCTTATTTTTATGTGTAGATTACACCCCAAATTATTCAAACAGTTTTACCGAACAACCTGTATAACGAGTCCAGAAGTTTCCGGAGCTGTCTAGATGGCACTGGAATGGCATGCTAGATTTTTCTGGTCACCAATTCGAAAATGTTCTATCTCTACCTACAAGCACATTAACTGAAATTTTAGTACCTTTAAGGAAAAACTGGATTGGCCCAGCAAAAACGGAAATGTTTTTGCGGATTATTCGCACAGACAGGGGAGTGCAATTGCTTGAGGGGAGCACCATAATTATAGTAATCCGTCGCAATATTAATGATTATTTTTTTTATTACATAAATAAGTATGAAAATTTCGAACATCAATTATTCATCTTTAAAATAAAAGATTTATTACTTTCGTGTTCTTGAAGAATAATCCATACATTAAACCTTATGTTCATAGTAAAATATTTAATACATTATATCCATATAAAAGTTATAGTAAATTATGATAGAAGTACAGTATCTATGTATACTATCAAACATATTAGATGTATGAGGCGTGTTTTAAAAACAAGTACAGTTTTTGTATACCGCCGCTGTAGCGCTGTGGTCGGCGTTCAGTGCATGCGCGCTTGGTACTACTGTCTGTTGGCAAGCCACAGCAACCGTTACGGATTCATTTGGCTGTATTTAAGGTAGCTTATGACTGTTTAAAACTCATCCTACGATTAAAAATGCCACCGACCACAAAGTACACGTTGTGACAGGTTTTCGTAACGCTAAAAGAATGAAAGCAGATTAAATTCATCGAGAGATATGTGAAGTTAATAAACTTTTCTCTCAATAGAGAAAACAGAATGAGAGATGAGATTGTATGGAAATGGGAAGGTGAAGGTGACTGTATAATGTGCATGATGAGGAACGAAATAGGAAACCTTCACTCATTACTGATGACTTGGTGGAAAGCGTTGATGAATAAGGTCAGAGAAAACAGACGCTTTACAACTGCATTGTTATGAATGGTATCTTTAATTGTCAATAACTGCCATTTATGAAATTGTGACAGAACGTTTGAAGTACCCAGAGGTCTTTAGTGTTATGAAACTTATCACAACATGTACTTTACAGTTGGCGGCATTTTTAATCGCAGGATGAATTTTAAACCGACCTTAAATACAGTTGAATTGACATACAACGGTGGCTGTGGCTTGCTAAAAAATAGTAGTACCCAGCACGCATGCGCTGATCGCCGACCGCAGCGCTACAGCGGCGGGATGCCAAAACAGTACTTACCTTAAAAACACACCTCGCATAGCTGTAAGTAAACATATATTGTAAATTTCTAAGTATAATTTAAATAAACTCATATATCTACATTTCTATTCATTCGTATGATGGTCTTCATGTTAACAACATATTGCAATTTACGGTACAACGGTGCAACGGACATACAACGGTGGCTGTGGCTTGCTAACAAATAAATAGTACCCAGCACGCATGCGCTGATCGCCGATCGCAGCGCTACAGCGACGGGATTCCAAAACAGTACGTACTTTAAAAACACACCTCGCATAGCTGTAAGTAAACGTATATTATAAATTGCTAAGTATAATTTAAATAAACTCATATATCTACATTTCTATTTATTCGTATGATGGCCTTCATGTTAACAACATATTGCAATTTTCATATATATCATGGTTTTGATATATTCAAACGTTTAAATCAATTATTTGTACATTAATATTAAGTGCATATTTACACAAGGAAATCAGATACTACTAATGATGGGTTAACATAAAATTTTATCTTTCACATACAAAAAATCATTATTTGTTACACCATTACATTTCGGTTGTAAAACCCAGAAGGTTTTATTTCTTCGTGCCCAACACTTATAATTACTTAAAATACATGTGTAAATTAATTTTTTCTCTTGTAAATTTATTTACCAATCCAACCTTTTATTTGATTACGATCTAATTGGTACATTTAGTCTCGAATATAGATATAAATGATATTAATTATAGTTCAAATAAACCATATTGATTCAACCTGAACTAATTCATGCTTCAAATTTGATTATGTTACATTGTAAGTAGTATCGACAAAGAATGTTTTGCATAAACACTATTTATACATTTTTAATTAAATATTAGGACTAATTATTAAATTACTATTATATTATTTACTGCAGAAGAAAATCGAAAAGCACAAACAGTGGTATTGCTCACCTGACCACCCATCAGGTACGATGAAATTTGTGTTCCCATACACGTAATACAACATTAACTCACCCACCCAAACCTCCACCTACAAGGAAGCTCACTTCCTCATGACTGTGGACGGAAAGTCCAAGTTTCGAATCACCAACCAAAGTTCACGGACTTGTCTGCAAGTCCAAGTGAACGGGCTAGTGAGGTGTATAAAGGTTGGGGAGAGCCTCCATATGTAAGTGATTATGACTATCCCACTTACCCAATCAAGTAGTCTCGAGTGTTAAATCTAAGTTTGTACGAATAACTTTAGGTATTCTACGTTCGTACCAACATTTTGGATTAAGATCGACGCACCGCCTCAGGCTGGCTTTTAACAATGGATTTGTTTATAAATGCGTACGTGAGCCTGACAAAGCATTTACTCTGTGACGTTCTATAATATATTTGGTATAAGAAGGAATTATGGTGGACTTAATTGAGTAAGCTTCGAATTAGAACGTATTATTTTTGATAATTTATTTCTGGCTTAGTTTTCATGGTGTGTGTCAATGAGTATCAAGCTTGTTAAGTATAAAATTCACACCTCTAACCATTGGATAGTGTCGATAATTGCTTGGAGTTACAAAGCATAAACTATTGAACCATTAACCTTAAAGTTCAATTGCACGCACCACTGAATAAATAACCACTTTGATTAGCTGATAAAACCTCAAGACCAGATAAATCGAAACATAGTTGTTCGTGGAATAAAAACGTAGTTAATTTTTATGCATATGTTTTTATAATCATTTATAATCACATAATTTTCACTTATTCTTATAGTTATATTTTAAAATATTTTAAATTCGTTACAATTATCTACTCTTTTTTTTTCTTCATATTTGGCTCATTTCATGTTTGACAAAATAACAATTCAGTAATATTTTACTAATTTCTCTACTTTTTTCAATACAATTGCTGGTTTTAGTTTAAGTAATGTTTGTTATTATCTTCTTGAATGAAGTTTCTTTTTCCTTCTTCGTCATTCTGAGCTCAGATATTTAAACAAATTATTTCGAGCTCATCACTCTTCAATATTCTTACTACTTTGGTAATATTGAGAAATTTTCATTTAATACGTTTAGCAATACTAGGTAATTTTTTTAAAATTTCAAGATCGTGTTAAAATATCAGGGGAAGTTAGGGCTAAGAAACCCTCACTAACACTTAACCTGGGGACCAACGGGCTTTACGTGACTTCCGAACAACGGGAACGGAAGAGCAAACACTGTTAATGGTCATATCTAGATTCGAACCTGGACCGATTGCATGGCAAGGTAACGCTTTTGCCCCTTATCTACGCCTTGAATCTTTACATATAATGCAAGGGAATTATATACGTAAGCTACCATAGTAAGCAATGTTTATGGAGATAGTAAAGGTTTTATGGGCATTAGTATTGTATGTCTGAGGAAGTGGTATATATAAGATGTATTATATATTGAGAGGGGGTTAAAAAAGATAGCCTTATTTTACTGTGCAAAGTTAGGGCTAAGGATCCCTCTCTAACTCGTAGTATAAGGTAATTTTATAAATTGTAATTTCTATGATAGGTTAATGTTTCATTGATCAATGATAAGAGATTTAAAGTTGGCAAAAGATAGTTTTATGAAATTAAATGGATACTTGAACTAGTTAGTTCACATCTAATTCTAAATGTAGGGTGTTTAAAATATACGTACATTAAGCGAATGTGTTTATGCCATTAGTGACATAAACAGAGGAAATTTTATGCACACACACACACACACACACACACACACACACACACACACACACACACACACACACACACACACACACACACACACACACTCGCGCGTGCCACACATATATAAAGTCACTATTAGAAAGTATTAAATCAAAGTCTTCTAAATATAAATCAAGCTTAGGACCTCCTCTTTTTGTACAGTAAAAACTTCTACAAACAATATTATCGTATTTTTAGTTTATTTATATATACATGCAAATAAAAATTAATGTAAGAGTCCGTGTATATTTTTGTCTCATTTAAGTTTACGCAACATTTATTTTATCGTAATAAAACGTTCGTATATAATGTTCCTTTTCCAAGGATATTTTAAGTTCGGTTTTCTTGTTTTTATTTTTTTTATTTTTTTATTTTAATGCTACTCGAATGGTGTTATTTTTTTATTTAACTAATAATTGGTTTTGTAATAAGTTAAACTAGTTGAGATAGGTTAAAAATGCTTATTAAAATATTTTACTTACTGTTTTGCCAAATCAAAGCACATTCAGACAACTAATTGTCAATATTTACATATCCCAAGAGTCAATAAATGAGAGAATTTATTGCTTTATCTAAATTAATTTATCTAAATTCTAAATAGCGTATTTTAATTATTAGTATTATTAAGATTCAAATTAATTTTATATTGGAGTCAATACTGAACCGTATAAACAGACTGTTCATTTGATTAGATACGCATACATTCAATTGTTTGTAATTAGGGATGCTCACTCAGGAGATATAGTTCCCTCTAATTGCAATTACCTCACATATTTCAGGTACGAAAATGTATCAGCTCTTCTCATAAATCATATATAAAAATATAATTGATTTAATATTTTTCTCCTTTTTTTGGTTGATTTTAATCTGTTAAATTTCCTACTACGCAAAATAACCCTGAAAAGACATTAAATATTGCACGTTTAGTACTTTTTTTCAATAACGTTTCAATTATTGAATTGAGCTTTGGCCAGATCACTGTCAACTCCTAGAGAAGCATTACTACGTTTATCAAAGCACCAACAAGGTTTCAGTGATATCTGATTTCAAGCATTCAATTACACCCAAAAAATAATTTCTAATACACCTTAGGATGGTATTTATTATTTAAAGTAGATAAAACTTAATTATTGGATATCTATTTTTTATAATAATTTTCTTTTAGCATTTACATATTACTACTAAAGATTGTAGAATTGTAGTAAAATAAATATTTCAATTTCAATGCAGAATAATGGTACAGTAGTTTAAAAAGGATTTTGTTTAAACTAAAGAATGCCTGTATACTATAGGTTCCCAAGTTATGTTCTTCATACAATGATATTTCATTGTACCTAAAAATTATTTGTGTAAATTTTAAGAATATCACACCCACCCGCCCTCCCACACACGTACAGTGGTATTGACCCACCCGCTATCCCATACACGTACAGTGAGATGGACCCACCCGCCCACCCATACACGTTCAGTGTGATGGACCAGCCCGACCACCCATACATGTTCAGTGGGATTGACCCACCCGCCCACCCATACACGTTCAGTGAGATTGTACTGTATGGGTGTAAACAATATTGAAATATGTACAGAATACAACTTTTTTTAACATACATTAAAACAAGTTATTCCTATTCAAACTTGTGATAAATTATTAAAACAATTAACGACACACTAAGGGATCAGATAATGCTAACTTAAATACGTGCTGACATTAATAAAAAGACGTCATATCAAGCGAATTTTTAAACCAAAACAAACTTTCCTAAAATTAGACTCGTTGAATCATCTTAATCTATTTTTATTTTTCTAAAATACTTTTCCCTTTATAACACACATGGGTATCATTGAAATTTGGAATAAAGTAAATTGAAAATGTTATAATAATAATGGTTGTCAACAAACTAATTTCGAAATCACATATACAGTAATCATTTTTATATATCCACTAGATATGAAGATTTAAATCCTGTTTTAATTAATACTTTTATAAATCCTGTTATTGTGTTTCAAATAGTGTGTTTATAGGAAATATTTACTTAAAGGTATTTATGAAATACTATTTCCTAGTTTCCTCTATGAACGGAGATATTAGTTTACTAGAATTTACATTTTCTTATTTTTACTATATATACTTCTTCTTTACCTGTATTGATTGTGATAAAATTATACAAACCGATGCTTTGAGCAAAAAACATTGTGAAATGTAGGACTGACATTAATAAAACATTAGTTTTTATCAGTGTAAATCCAATACGCACTGAACCACCAATAATTGTCAGACAGGGTTTAATCAATTTCACAATATAATTTTGTTGAAGGGGCTAAATATATCTCCATTATTAACACAATTAGCACAACTGTTGTATTAAATAAATGGTTGCCATTAAAGTTTCAACAACATTATTTGGTGAACACGTCCAATTTTTAAAACCAGACGTGTTTACAGAATAATCTGCTATAAAAACAATTATATTTTCTATTTTCTAATACAATAAAATTTGTAAATGGGTTTTTAGGTTTTAATGATTTACTTCACAGCTATGATAGTGATTTACCACCTATTCTTTTGAACGTCAGACCTTTACTTTCAGTCTATCTATGTATTTGTTCTGGATATAAGTGCTTTTCAGTTGATTACACTTCTTTTAACGCAATTATACTAAATGAAATATTTCAGGTAAATGTAATACTGTATTAAATGTAAAATAGTTAATAAATCCTAGTTAGAAAGCTTTTGTAAAAGATAATTCTGTGAATTGTATAACAAAATGAACTCTACTAGATTTTTTTTAAGGAAGCTGTAATAAACTACCCCTGTACGTGTATGGATGGGTGGCTCAGATGACAACAACTTTACTTTTTTCAGTTTTCCATAAATTACTAGGGCACGAGTGTTAGCTAAGTTGATCACGGGTACTACCCGAGTTGATCATTAGTGTTAGCAATGATTCTAGCCAAGTCCATCACAATGTCTACCCAAGTTAATCAGTGTGGCTGCCTACAAGTTGAGGCCGAGCTACCCAATTAGGTCAAAAGATACTCTGGGAATTGAAAACGGTTTAAATGAATGAAAAACCGGGGCAGAACATCTTATATTATTACATTATCAATCTAACTTGAGCAATGTAATAATAATTTTAAACTTTTAATACAAAGTGAATGTCACACAATACAAATTGCATAGAGTATAATACTTATATTTATAAAATATAAATCCCATATGTAGACTACGAATGTTATGGTGATCGATTTAAGTAAACCACGTTTACACTAATCGATCACCATAATGTTTGTTCAGTTTATCTTTAAATATTTTAAGCAGTTAGCTTAATTTAAAGCTATTATTTACACAGCTTCCTTCTGTTTTACACTCAACTTCCTTCTGACTTTAGACTGCTATCGTGTTTGCCTTACTACTGCTCTCTTGTCATTGAACATCCAATGTTGCACTTAAGTTATGCTATGTAACATAATATAGCACGTAAATGGGAATTATGTTTCTTCGTCACTACAAGGCTGCTAACATTGGTCACAAGACTGTTCAAAAATAAGACTATTGTTGCTTTTTCAGTTATTGCTTAAAATTGGGCCCTGATCGTGAGCTTCGTATCCAGTTGAAAAGCCGTTATTTCATTATCTCCTAGAACTGCGTATCCAGGCTTCCATGATGGTACTGATCCTCCACTTGGTGAGAAGAAAGATTTGTCATCTCTGTGGTCACCCATTTCCCATGATGGTCGGGAAAAAATCTCAAATCTAGGTCAGATACGCGACGGCTGACGAGGTCCAGGTCACAGAGCGTCTCAAATCGTTCTTGTGATGATGAAAGATGCAATATTAACAAGGAATCATACGAGGAAGTTGTGCTCAGGTATATCTATCTGGAGAATAACGTCATATAGATTATTCTACAGTCACCAGTTAGATTCGTAAATGTGCCAGCCGTAATGTATATGTTATATAGCCCGTCTGATAGTATGTAAAGTAACCTTCTACTAACAAGATAACTTTGAAGAATCCTCAGCAGGTAAGCAGTTACACTAATGTCATCTCGTAAGGTGTTAAGCAAATTAGCCTCTATAACATATCAAACTTGTTCTGAGATACTGCATGATTCAGCTCTCGTTTGGTTGCCCTGAGTTCCTTCATAATTGATTCAGTTGAAGCAATCTCCCCTCCTACCATGAGTTATTATGTGCCTACGACCGTACACTGATCCTCTGAAATACCACGATCTTATTCAACCAATGGTAACAAGGTAATCGAGTGTTCAAAAATGTTTGCGTGGTATTGAAGAAGGACTTATTGCATGCTCTGAATCCTCCGTAAGCATCACCCTGTTTTTTAGGCATATTTCACTCCCCTTAACTTAATAGTAGTGAACCACCCGCCCTCCCTTACACGCACAGAGATTCACTGAGTACACGGTATAAGCTATTGTACACTGAGCATGTATTGAAGCTCAAAACCATTTTAATTATCAGTTATATCCTTGAAGGTCTGCTGTTTTTTAGGCCACCAGAAGGTAGGTGTAACTTTAACATTCACTAAAGACATACTAATTATTGTAGCCATTTTTTAAACACAACTAGTTCTCTCATCCATTAAATGTATACCTCAATAAATGGTTCTGCCTGCAACTATAGGTTCTCACTGAGTATGTACAGGACGCATTATATGTAATCAAACATGTTATAGATACCTTGGACACTTCATTCAGGATTGAGGTAGCATCTCACAGATGTGATATCACGAGTCATCACGCAAATGCATCCAAGACCATTACCATGGTCTTACACAAAGCGTATTGGGATTTTTACCCAGGTTGTTGATGTTCCTACTATTTTTACAAAAGTTATTAACTGAGATTATGGGTATTACTCGGTAAAATGAATCACAGATTTCCTAACATCCTCGGAGATGAAACTGAACGAAACTATACTAAAGTGGAAAATGGTCATATGACCTATCTTCTGTATTTTTCGCTGGAGGTATAAGTAACCTGACGGCTTTGCAAGTTCATAAGCCAGGATGATGTTCTTCTTCTTTCAGTTGTTTATTGTGGTTCAAGCAGACAAAGCACCATATATCAACCTTAAAACCTCGTGTCTTGTATTTAAGGGCCCCCACAACAAAGACAAGGGCCCTAGCCTCCTAGATCTGGGACCCAACAGTCCACATATAAGTGACGATACTCTAAGTATTTAAGTATCAAATTACCTGAACCTACAATGGATTCTATAGTTGACCCAATCATCCTTAATTATAATTGAAGAGCTTTTGTTACAAGCATCTCTTCATAAGAAATAAACGTTTAATTAAGATTTCATAGTTGTAATTTTCAGTATTGGTAAAGTAAAAATGTAATTTAAAAGAAATAAAGGTAGAACAATTCTTTACTACAAACAAAAGATTTGTTTGTATAAGAATGTACTATCGTTTTTAAAGATGATGAAGAGCCCAAAAATAATTTCGTTATTTGTTAAGGTAGAGACATTCAACTGGCATTTCATACAGCAAACGTCAGTTAGGGTTAGTTGTAGCCTATTTACAAATACAAATAACAATAGCAGTTGTATGAGTAGGACAAATATTTTTATATGTCAGTAATTAACTCTGCAAAACGATAACTACTAATGTTATTTTAACGTAAAGCTTCTAATTAATGTATAATTACTTGTGGCTTACTAATAATTTTAACAATGCTATGCTATAAAAAAAAAAAAAAAAAAAAAAAAAAAAAAAAAAAAAAAATGAAATGCAAAGTAATATTGAAATAATACTTTTTTTTCAATTAAGGTCTAATCAACATCATGAGTTCTGTTGAGGATAGGTTACAACTCCTAACTTTGAAAGTGACTTAAAAAAACAAAAATTATGGAATTTATGTTCCCTTTATTCTTACAATAACTTTAATCGTATTAAAACTAATGAAACGTTATTTTTATCAATAATATTATACAATTGGACCAATAAATACAAATAGATAAATGTACAATGCTTGCTACAATTAATATAAAGATTAATTGAGATAAAATATTTTTAAAATTATTGTAAATGTCATATTTTGTACTAAAAATCAAAAAGATTACGAACGTAATATGAAAATTCGTCTAATAACCCGCTATAGAACAGTTACTCAAAGGGAGTATTTCCGATATTGAAGTTCAGTCAGTAAGACCAGCTTAAGGTTATTACATTCTGGGTCAGATATTTAATAGAACAGAGGTCATGTTTAAGTTATCACATTTTTTATAATAAAAATACTACAAAAGTAATTATCTTCTACTTCATTAAATGTTTAAACTATTTTAAAATAATTCTTAAGATTTAAATTTGTCTTCTAAAACAAATTCTAGAAAACCACTAAGAGATGACAGTAGATTGTGGTAACACTTTTCATTGATTGTATCCATAATGTTCATTGCAAATGGATAGCATTGCTTTGAAAAACAATAAAAAAATAAAAATCTAAATTGTAACCAGATATAAATATGTACTAACAATACAAACATTTTAAGTAAGTTATCTTATTGAATCATAATATATTTGACCTATTTGTTTTTATGCTTTCTTTGACTCTACCTCATTACTGAATTCTATAAAATAAATTGCCTTAGAAATCACTGATTCCAATTGATTGCGTGATATGTTTTGGTTTCTTCCTGTAAATTGCGAGCGTGATAGGTTACCTCCAGCAGAACTACCAATGACTCCTTAATATAAATGTATTAATTTTGTTGAAATACTCAGATATTTCATAGATTATAAACAATGTATATAATAAATTTAGTCATCATCACAATTACATTTATTCTAAACATAATACCGTTTATTAAAATACACGTTTATCAAATTAATTGTAAGTAATTTGACCCAACCTTTTTACCCTACTAATTGAACGTGCTTTCATAATCAATAGTTTTAAAATGCTGTTTTATCTCTTTTTTATTCGTTATTAAGTGCAGTACACAAATTTGTAACACTATTTTGTGTAACTAATCTAAATTTGTGTTTTGAGAAATATTTGTAACTAGAATTCGTATTATTTTATCAATTTGTTTGTTTCACACCTTATTCCGAAGTGTTCATTTATAAATTATTGTAACTAATAAAGCCAAGATGCTGACAGTTCAATTGCTGTAATTAATTGGTTGGCAGGCTGCAAAATGAATTCCTCATTCATATTTTATCCTGTTACCAGCAAAACAAATTTTTTACTAACTATCAAAAGATATATAAAATTAAAGACAAAGTGATTTTTTCATTTAAATAATAACTATATATGTATGCATGGACATAATTTTTACTTTAGATATAGGGTGTAAATACAAGGAATTATTAATCGTAATAACTTATATTAAATTTATTGAAATATAAGACAGTATAGTTATTTTATATTACGTAAGGTCATACGAACCGTTTTTTCACAGGAGAAAATTATATCTGTAACCTTAAAAAGATTTCCCGAACCAAAAATGCATTACGTTAGTTGTCCTTTTTTAGTTATGACGCACCTACCCACCTATACACGTACTGTAGTACTGACCCACACACACACGTAAATTGTTATTAACCCACCCACCCAAACACTTACAAAGGTATAGACTCCCCCCAACCATTCAAACGTGTATGGGTGGGTGGGTTAACATAATTATTGTCCATACCATTTAATGTTTTAACTTTGTATCCTTATTTCCGAACAGTTTACTATTTGTTCTTTTATTTACTCCCCCACCACCAAATTCTTTACATGTTATTGACCTATTGCAGTCATACGTTTTCCATTATATTACACTGATTAGGCCTTTTTACATATTACTTTTTAGTTTGTTGTTAGATATCAGTAAGGGCTCAATAGCCTTATCATCAGCGTTGTATCATGTTTCCTAATGATAAATGAAAAATTTTTAACATTTTCAATTTATTTAATTCAAATATATGTAGGTGGGAGGGACAATACAATGTGATACATAGTAATGTAGTTTATTTTCATGTTAAAGTTAGTAATTTTAGTATTCATGAAAAATGTACATATAGAATAACATTCTTTATAATATAATTTGTGTTGTTTGGGATATAATATATCAATAACCATTTTATAATATTTTGTATAAAATATGGAAGATGATAACAAAATATCATTTGGGTATTATACATTTTACGTTTAGAATCCAATATACCCCGATCAAAGGAAAAATTTAACAATTTAGAAAAAATAAAACATAAAAAACCACGTTACTTAAAAAAAATTGTATTTACATGTGGAATTTTCAGGCTGAACCCATAGAAACGGATCAAAGGAATACGTTTTTATATCCAGGCTGGCGATTGGTTCCTGTGCGTTTGAGAATAAATAGTGGTCAATCAATGTTTATGGACTTTCGGTCACACATTTCAGGGGTTTTATGGCCAAACCAGCTGTTCCATTTTGTTTTTTCTGCACGTTATTAAGGTCACCGGGGTCGTCCACTTGACAAAACACCACAATCATTATTGGTTACTATTGGAATAAATATATTAATGGTAGTTCAATTCTACTTTACAATATATATTAAATTATTTAAAGTACCAGGATATTATGGTAGTCATAAACAATATAAACACATAACTTTGGCAGTTTAAATTAACTTGCAATTCTCTTTAAGTGTAACGTATTAAAACCAAAATAAATAGATATAGATGCTTGTGTCGTTAAAGTGAAATTTAAGCCATTTAATTAAATTGAAAAAGTTTTTAAATATTTACTACAAGAACGTGCTTACTAATAATATATACTAAAGTATAGGTATATATTGGACGGCTAACTTCATACTCAAACAAAAAAAGTTCACTTACTAATTCAATATTAGTACTTTTATGTTTTATTACATTTTAGGTAAATAAGTTATACAACAAAATTTTTTCTATAGGATTTCTTTTTAAATTCAAAAATTTCTTTTCCTTGAAGTAACACAAATTATTTTAAGTCCACAAGAACTTAATAGAATGTTACCTTAATATAAAGTTAGACTTAAAATCAGTGTCATAGATATTTTTTAATTAGTATGGCTTGTTAAAATAGCGATGACAATTTAAACACGTTGATAAAACACTTATTGAATAAGTTAGTCCATAAACTTATATCTTTAATTATTCATCAGTACAACTATTTTTATAATGTAAGTAAATGTTTACTCAATCATAATTATTAAAGTGTGTCGTTTACCATTTTTACATAAAATGTTTA